>JBBPFD010000113.1:0-18291 GCA_038363315.1 Mugilogobius chulae
AGGACGGCACTGCACGGGCTGCTTTTGGACACTACAGTGGACACGGCTGTGCCAAGACTTAGTAAAACATGCGATGGACAGCGTTCTTTTGTGGTTTATTTCTTCAGAGAGGAGCTGGTGCCAAAGCGTGACTGGATGGTTATTCTCAGTGAGGTAAGTGTTTGTGCTGTGCTGCAGCTCGTCGTGCGTTGTGGTAGTTTTGCGTGGTAATGCGAGGCTGTAGTGTTTTGGACACAGGTTGTTAGTGCGTTGTTGCTTCATGCTCATTCACCGCTGTGTCAGTGGCTCTTCTGCACAGCCCTGGGAAAGTCCTGGTTGAGTTCTCGTTGGTCTTGAGGTGGGTCAGGTCAGCTTCTCCTGCGTGATCCCAAACTGACGTAAATTTTCTAAAAGAGCTTCTGTGCTGTTGACTGTGAATGCTGGTGCCTTGAAACTGTCCCCATGTGTTTTAGTGCAAAGCAATTAACACAGCGTAGACCCGGACCAGGACCGCGCACTGTACACTGTAAAAAACGGCGATACAGCGAGGGACACAAAGTCAACGAGAGAAAGCACGAGCCCGACCCGAAAAATATACATTTTTGGGGCCTGGGCTCGGCTTAAGATCTTACCTCTACGGGTGCTAGACACCGTGAGCTATCTAGAACTTACCGTTGGAGACTGTGCCAAATTGTGTCCCACGCCAGCTCCTTTGCGCAGTCTTGGCGCGGCCTGGCACGTATCCACTGATCTCCAGCGTTCGTGTGGAGCATCGTCTTCACCGTATGTGAAGCCGCATGCGGCGCACGCTTTGGTTGCGTGAGGACAAGCGAGAAGCTGCTGAACACTTCCACTTCCAGAGAGGGTAGACAGGGTCTGCATGTACGGGTCAGTGCTCCACTCACAGAGGCAGTGATAACTTTTCCCCGGCTCATATCCCGGAGCTCGGAGACGGTAGATGACACTGATCTTCCCCAGTCACAACGCTCCTTTTCCGTGGAATTGAGAGGATTAAACCTCGGGCTCTTTACCCGGTTGTCACGGGCCGGTAGATTGGCTCTGTTCCTCCCGATCACAGCACTGCTTTTCCCCGGAATAGAGAGAGAACCAAGCCTCGGTACAATTTCCTGAGTTTGCAAAATTCGAAAACCCAAAATAAGAGATCAATTGGTCCTTTCCAGCGCATTTTTTTTACAAGTGGGAATTCCCTGTTTTCTGGTTAATGTGCCTACGAGAAAAAACTAAGCCAGTTTTTATACTAGAATAAATGGTGTAACCCGAGTCTTGTCTATAAGAAGAAGATTTGAAAAAAGGGGAAGAAGTCTGAGTTTTGAAAGCAGATTTCTTCACAAATGTTTTAGAACTGTTGGCAAACGAGAAGAAAATGTTTTGAAAAAAACCTAAATTGCTGCATTGGTGGCCTTTTTAAACATTTACTTCAAGTCAACCACGTTACCAACAGTCAGAAAATACATTTGCCAACCACAAACTACTTCTACAGTACTGCTCATAAGGAAAATAAAGAAACACTGACTGGTTAGAGGCTGAACCTTTTAGTTGAAATCTGCGATGGGAAAATATAAAAATGTCCAAGAAATGTATTTAGAGGATTTCAGGTGTAAATAAGATGATGTAGAAAAGGAAAAATAACAGCTCCTTTATCAATGGAAGATCTGACAACTCTGCACCATTGTTTACACCAGGTCTTAACGCAGGGGTCTTAATCAGGTTCTTGATCAGGTTAATCAGGCTTGATAGGTTTAATAGGTTTTAACCGGTCTTAATAGCAGGTTTAATAAGGTCTTAATCAGGTTTTTTTAACGGGTTCTTAACCAGAGGTCTTTATCCAGGGTTTCTCTCTAATCATGGTCCTTACCAGGTCTTAACCAGGTTTCTTAATCAAGGTCTTAACAGTCTAATTCGGTCTTATTCAGTCTTCAGGTTTAATCAGGTCTTAACCAGGTCCTTAACCAGGTTCTTAATGGTTCTTAACCGGGTCTTAACCGTTAACAGGGTCTACGGGGTTTAATGGGTCTTTAACCGGGTCTTAATGGGGGTCTCTTTCGGGTTTCTTAATCGGGTTCTTAATCGGGTCTTAATTCAGGTCTACAGTGTCTTAACCAGGTCTTAAAATCAGTCTTAACCAGGTTCTTAAAGTTCTTACCAGTGTCTTAACATGGTCTTAATCAGGTCTTAACCATGTCTTAATCAGGTTTCTAACCAGGTCTAACCAGGGGTTAATAGGTCTTAATCAGGTCTTAACCACGGTATCAGGTCTAATCAGGTTCTTATCAGGTCTTAACCAGGTCTTAACAGGTCTAAACCAGTTTAATCGGTTTATCATGGGTCTTAACCAGTCTTAATCAGTTTAATAGTCTTAACAGGTCTTTTAACAGGTTTAACCAGGTCTTTATCAGGTCTTAATCAGGTCCTTACCAGGTCTATCAGGTCTTAATTCAGGTCTTAACCAGTCTATCAGGTTTAATCTAGGGGTTCTTAATCAGGTCTTTACCAGGGTCTTAATCAGGTCTAACCAGGTTCCTCTTAATCAGGTCTAACACAGGTCTTTATCAGGTCATCAGGTCTTGATCAGACTAATGAGGTCTTGGTCTTCTGGGTCTTGTGTTTCAGAGTGTGCCCTTGTTGAAAGTGAATTGACGTCTCGGTCCTCGGAGTCGTGATGACAGACATGTTCTCCAGAGACTTCCCGAGCTTGGGAGGTCCGCACAGGAACCGCCCACTTTCGGTCCTGGAAACGTAAAGAACCTCCACTGGAAATTGTTCTGTATTGAGACAAAGTCTATTTATTAACTTGTGTATGTGGTCTGTTGTTCTCTCTCTCTACCTTCCCTTTCTCTCTTTCTCCTGCAACCTCCTCCCTCTCGCTGTCCTTCTCCTTTTCTTTCTTTTCTTCTTTCTTTTTCCTTTTTTCTGCCTTTTATCTCACTCTCTTGCTCTCTCTCCTTTTTTTTATCCTTCTCTTCTCTTTGTGGCGGCTTTTCTCTCCTTTTTTCTCTCTTCTTTCTCTCTATGCCTCTTTCCTTTTCCTCTTCTCACTCCATTGTCTCCTCTTTCTTTTCTTCCTCTTTCTCCTTTTTTTTCTTTCTCTCCTGTCTCTTCTCTTTCCTCCGCTCTCCCTTTTCTCTTCCTTTCTCCCCTTCTTGCTCCTTTCCTCTTTCTCTTCCTTCTCTGTATTCTTCTTCTCTTCTTTCTCTCTTCTCTCTAATTTCTCTTCTTCTCACTCTCATCTCTCTTTCTTCTCTTCTTTCTTCTTCCCTCCCTCTTTCTCCTCCTCTCTCTTTCTTCTCTTTTCTTTCTTTCTTCTCTGCTCTTCTCTCTTTCTCTCTCTCTCTTTTCTTTCTCTCTCTCTCTTTCTTCCTTCCTCTCTCCTCTCTTTTTCTCTCTTTCTCCCCTTTCTCTAGGCTCTCTCTCTCTTTCCTCTCTCTCTTCTCTTCCTTCTTTCTATCTTCTCTTCTCTCTCTCTCTTCTTTCTCTCTCTTTCTTCCCTTCTCTCTTCTCTCTCTCTTTTCTCTTCTCTTCTTCTCTGTTTTCTCCTCTTTCTTTTCTTCTTCCCCCTCTCTCCTCTCTCTTTTCTCTTTCTCTCTCTTCTTCTTCCTCTCTCTTTTCTCCTTTCTCTCTCTCTCTCTCTCTCTCCTCTCTCTCTTTCTCTTCTATCATTACAGATTTTAAATTAGTTTAACTCATTATCCTCCTGCCTTCTTTACAGTTCAGTAACCGCGCGTAACAGTCACATCATTCGTACTTGGGATGTTGGTGGCGATGCAGCCGAAACTCGTGTTCCCAGTTGGGTTTTCCGTACAGAGGTCTTCTGCTTGAGGTCCGGTGATGGGAGGGTCGTTCTCCGCCTCGTGGTGAACGCGGAAGTGAGCCGCCTGAATAAATGAAGATCACAGTTACAGCTGCTGCACGTTTAATAATGTCGTCAAAATGTAATCAGGGTTCACACTCATAAACAAAAACATTTTCCAACAAGTTTAGCCTGTTGAGAGAGAGAGAAAGATTATAGTGAAAGAGAGAGAGAGACAAAAGAGAGAAAGAAAGAGATTAGACGAGAGAGAGAAGAAAGAGAAGAGAAAAGAGAGAGGAGAAAGAGAGAGCGAGAGAAAGAAAAGAGAGAGAGTGAGAGAAAAGAGAGTGAGCGAAAGAGAGAGAGAAAGAGCTAGAGCGAGAGAGAGAGAGAGCAGCGACAGTAATAATGAGAGAGTAAGAGAAAAAGAGATGAGAGACAGAGAGGGGGGAGAGAGAGAGAAAAGGATGAGAGAGAGAGAGAGAAAGGATATTTATAACTTGACAATATGAGTCCAAGATTAAACTTTTAAGTTTGTAAAGAGAGAGAGAGAAAGAGAGACAAAAATGGAGAGAGACAGTAGAGAGAGAACAGAGAAAGAGAGGGAGGAAGTGAAACAGGAGAGAAAGAGGGAGAGAGAGAGTAAGAGAGAAAAAGGATGAGAGAGATCAGGAGGAGAGAGAAAGAAAGAAGTGAGGGAGAGAAAGAGAGGAGAGAGGAAAGAAAGAAAAGGCTGAGACAGAGAGCGAAAGAAGAGCAAGAGGGAGAGAAATGAAGAGAGAGAAAAGAGAGAGGGAAGGGAGAGAGTTTTGCTGGAGAAAATGAGACTAAAATCAGGCCCCCCTCAGGCTGTTGAACTAAAACGTGTGAACCCCCTGCTGTCTGAGGTACCTCCTGCTCCTTCCAGCGCGTTCAGTAATGTTGTAGCTCAGGAAGTCGCTCATCTCTCTCTCGCTCATCTGTTTTTCCAACGACTGAAGCAGATCTGCAAACCACTCGAAGGCCTCAGTCTCCGGACACAGCCAGTAGAAGTAGATCTGGAACAAAACCAGACTTAAACCAAGTCCTTTTACGTTTTGTAGTGTTAGTTTGTGTTGTCAGACAGTACAGGAGAGTTTACCTTCTGTGAACGTGTCCTGGTTGTTCTGGATGTGTTGTACCACACAGATTTGAGGATCGAGGCGAAAGGCGTGACTCCGATCCCGGCTCCGACCAGCATCACCACCTCGTAACGGAACACATCCTCCGACGCTGTGCCGAACGGGCCGTCGGATGGCGATTCTGAGCAGAGACACAACAGGCTTTAGGTATAAACATAAACAGACATATACTTGTAATCTGTGTTTATTAAAAGGGCGCTGTCTCATGAGGGTTTTTTTTGTTTATAAACATGACCATTCCCAAAAAAGTATAATCAAATATACTATTTCACTGGCTGACATCGCAGGAACAGTCAGCGTTTTTCAAACTTAAACATAATTTAATGTGGATCCACATAGAGCAATTTTGGTCAAGAGCAGGCCTAGTCAATATATGGCCTGGGGTCTAGATCAGTCCCTCCAATCCATCTTCCAAGCATTTGAGAAATATATTTTTTCTTTTTTACGTTCCTTTTAGATTGGCACTACTTTAGATTTGGTGCATGCCTGGTTCAGTCTTGTTTAGTTTTACTTTAGACCCCAGGTCACTGAAATGTGGACTCCGATCTGTATTCGGACCCAAGCACCATCTCAGGCCAAACACTCACGTTCTACAGAGAGGCTGTAGAAGCGCTGTGCAGACTGAGCGCAGCAATAGAAGAGAGCACACATCGCAGCTGTGACTCGTCATTTTCACTTTTGGAACCGCGTGTTTCTGTCAGACAGACATGTTTCCGGGTCTACACATTGATGTGGTTGTGCGTGTGCACATAATTAATGCGATACAGAGCGATATTTGTTTGTCTTCTTCTGTGTAAAGTTGCAGAGGGTTGTCATGTGACGTGTGTCCCTATCGCCAATCACATGGCTTCATTCAGTGGACAGTTTTGGTCAGTGAGACACAGAGAGACGGACGTGGGACAGAACAGGATTGAGTCTGAACAAAGTTAAAATGACTTTATCACAGAGTCAGTTCTGATCAATGCAACTCATCCTCATCAAGTCAGATTTATCCCTCAAATACACTTTTAAAAATACAGTCGAAAATTCATTTAAAAGCAAAGCATAAACCTCCGGCCCAGAAGCAAAGGCTCGCTGAAAAATCTGGTCCTCTGTAAAATAAAGCTGAAAAGCCCTGGTCTCTAGCATCAACAACTTTGTAATAAGTGTGTTTGCTGTACTAGGATCTATTTCTGCTTCTTTAGATACTTGTGTGTTTACAATGATCAAAATATACATTACTGATCTACATGTGTCATAGTTTCTACAATATAAACCTAAAAAAAATAATTAAACCAATATTTTAGTCACATTTTTAGCTAAATCTTGACTCTATTCTTGCCAAGTTCTCACAACAAACTTTAAAATTTTCTCTTTACTTCCTTCTTTCCTCTGTCCTCGTCTCCTCTCCTAGCTCCTTGCCTCCTCTCCTAGCTCCCTCATTTCTTGTATTTTGTCCTCGTCGCTTTGCCGTATAGCCCCGCAGCGTTTCATGAAAGGCTTGTTATTTGCTGAGATTGGCCCGGCGGATGTTCCTTTTGTGTCCGTAATTGTGTTTGTCACTTTAGACCCGAGAATCTCCGCAGGTTTCGTCAACAACAAGAAGAAGCGCCAGACGGACGGTTTTTCTGTAATTTCCTGTAATTATTTAAGGAGAAAACGGCTGGAGATGTGAAGGGGAGAAAAATATCTGCGCGAATTATCAACTCAGCAAGACGGCCATCAACAGATCTTTATAGAAGCTGACCGGGTTTAGGCCTTTTGAAAGACAGATTCTGCGTTTTGATAATTTTTTGCTGTATTTCTGATGATTTCGGTCTGGTTTAGTGTTATTTAAGTCTAGGTAATTTGATTTTTGTACCGTTTATGGCAGGGTCTATAGTGATAATAACTAATGCTGCAGTCTGTTGTGAATAAAAGCTTATATGAAGTCAGATTTATGTTTATTTGGGCATATTTATATTTATAAAAACGATTTTAAAGTGAGGTGAGTGTAGATTTTGGTCTAAATGACAGACGACCAATCAGCTCCTTTGTTTCATCTGCGTCACTCAAATAAACTAACCTGATTAGACGGTACGATGTAGATTTGATCTGAAACGCAGACTGGGGGCGTGGTGACCAGACCCACTCTTCACAGTTTGCTGAAGTGTAGTGTAGGTTCTGGATCCCAGGCAAACAGTTATAAAGTCAACTCTCGTTGAACTATGAAGCCATTGTGTACAAAAATTGTTCTGAGGGCCGCATTTGGCCCCCGGGCTGCAGTTTGGACATGCCTGACTTACATGATGACCACTGCAACTGTCTTGGCAGTAGTTTCCGTTGATATAAGGTCACTTTAGAGACAAGACAGTTTTTCTTGTTAATAACGTAGTTTTTCTTAAAATATTTCACAAATTAGTGGTGATTTCTGGTGGTGACTGAGTGCATTTAAACATAGTTGATTTTCCAGTGGTATAAAGTTGTGATGTCTTTCTTACTAAAACTCATTGGTCTAAAACCCTTCTGGTTTCTGTTCTCACTTGGCCGTATAACCCAGACCTAACTCAGATATTAACCCTTCTGTTCTCACTTGGGCAGAGTCCAGGCCTGCTGCTGCTCTTTCCGGTCTCCTCCACAGGCCTTGTACAGCTCCTCGGTCCAGTCGCCCACGATCCGGATGTGGGCGCTGAAGTGGTCCTCCTCGGGGCGGAGGTCAGCGTGAAGGGGTGCCACTCCAGACGGGACACGCTGGGGCACTGGATGAACACGTACTGACCCACCTCCATCTTAAAACCTTTACGCTTCATCTGCAGCTCCAGCGTGCGCGAGGGATGCATCACCACCTGCAGGACGGAGGGAGAACGGTCAGTTATACACCGCATTTTTACTGTTTTAAGTGTAATTATACTGACTTAAAACGCTTGTCACTCTTGCTTTAGTTCTTGTTTAATTCAGTATTGGTTTGGACAAGTTGTAGAGAAATGAACGTAAAGCCTCCCTCACCTTTGGAGTACCACAAGGCTCTATTCTAGGGCCACTTTTATTCTCATTGTATATGTTGCCATTAGGCTCTATTTTTAGAAAATATAAAATTCCAATTTTCATTGTTTTGCCGATAGCAACTCGTGTAATTCACTCCAGCAGTGCCTACAAGAAATCAAAGATTGGTTAAATTTAAACTTTCTTAATTTAAATGAAAGTAAAACGGAAATTATTATGTTTGGTGAAACAAATTGTCCTGACATTAGTCATTCTCTTGGCCTTTCATCTTCTAATAGATGCCCTTATGTGAAAAGTCTTGGTGTTCTAATTGACAGCTCCCTCAAGTTTGACAAGCAAATCAGTTCAGCTCAGACTTATTGCTAAAGTCAAGTCTTATCTGCCTTCAAGTCAATTGGAAAGAATAATCCATATGTTCATTACTACAAGACTGGACTATTGCAAACTTTTTGTATTATAGTCTTGATGCCTCCTTTCAGCGTTTGGCAAGAGGAGGGTGAGAGGGTGGAGAGAGGAGAGAGAGATTGGAGGGAGAACAGAGAGAGATGGGAGGGAGAAAGAGAGAGAGGGAGAAAAGAGAGAGTTGGGGTGAGGAGATAGAGAGGAAGAAGAGAGAGGAGAGAAAGAGAAAAATAAGGAAAGAGGGGGAGAAGAAGACGAAGAAGAAGAAGAAGAAGTGAGAGAGAAAGAACGCAAGAGAGAGAGAGTGAAGAAAAGAGTGACAGACAGAAAGGAGAGTGATAGGGTGATATAGGGTTAAAAGAGTGAGAAAGAAAGACAGAGAAAATAACAGACAACTGTCAAACAAAATAATATTGAATAAATCCAGTAGTTTGACTTCCTCTGACACTTTTCACTCGCTCACAGAAGAGGAAGTTTCTAGACTCGCTGCATGTGCCGTTCTCCTCAGAGTCCTAGTCCAGTAGGATCGTCTTTTCTTCTGTTTAAAGATCAAATATCTGCTCTAAACTTACTCAACTGTGTTTTTAGTCCAACATGTTGTATCTGTAATCTTGTTTGCAGCGTTTTGTCTTTGTGTAAAAGAGCATATTGTTGTCTAAAACCCAGGATCCGTAGCTTGTTTATGTGGAATAATTGCTCTATTGTTGCTTTATAATGAAATGCAGACAGGGAGGTGGAAATTAATAACTTTCCAGGTATTTAGTAATTAGATTATAATGTAGAAAGATCATTATCTCCATGTATTGTTCAGTTTTTAAACCACAAAGCTGCAGAACTGAACTTTCACTCTTCCTCTTTCGTGGCATTTCATTGTCAAAAGCCACAGATGTTCATTTACACAAAGTCACCGTTGAAATTCTATATGTGACCACTTTTAACCGTAACTGCGATCAAATACTGAAGAGAGATCCACATTTGACAAACCTTTGTGATGACGACTTTCTGGTGCGATCTGTAAAGTCGGACCAGTCTCTCGCACAGATACAGGAACATGGGCCCCACCACCCACATCCACGTCTGAAATCAACAAGAAAACACTGAAAAAACACTAAAAAACTGCAGGTCCAAAGCCCGTCTCAGTCTGTCGCTCACCGCCGGAGGGTTTCCTGCAAATTCAGGCACAGCGCAGTCGGTCCCGTTCTTGCCCCAGTCCTCGAACACTTCGGAGCAGTTTTCTGGATTATTGGTTTGAAGGCTGCCCAACGTCTGACCGCGAACTATACGTCTGAAAATACAAATAAGAAATACAGCATGAGAGGAAGGGTGTTCAAGCTTTATTCCAACAGACAGACTTCTATTCCAAAAGATCGTTATTCCGAAACCGCTGTAGTTAGACTTTTTGGCCTCACTATTCTGACAGAGGGAGAAAGAGAGAAAGAGAGAGAGGTGATGTGTGATGTGCGCCAATCAAAGCCCGATGCAACGCGGCCTTCCCTCAGAAACACACATTTTTCTATTTAGATTTACGTGGCTTTTGAGTTGAATTTTATCAATCTTTTGTTTTTCATTGAGGCACTTTATCTAGTTTATTATTACAAACTTAAAGTTTGTCAGTAACCAGAATAGATTCAGTTTGGGGGTGTGGCCTAAAGGGTCTTTCACACCAACACAACTCCCAGTCCCTGTCGGTCGGAGAAGCGACGCACCGTCTGCTCTGGTCTCTTTGGGGCGCATCGATGTAAAAAAGCATTCACACAAACAAGATCCAAGCAGCCAACAGTCGGCGAACAAATGCCGAGTGAGCATGCGCGTGATGTAACGCTTGACGAAAAAGACAAAACATAAGCTGCGCACGAGTAGTTGTCAAACTCTGTGGCGAACAGATTTCTATCTTACCTCATGGATTAGGTTCAACTTCTATTTCCCGCTACAGTCCAGCCTTCGTACTACAGCTGGTACTCCTCCATCTTTGTTTTCCTCGGACCAAATAGTACCATTCTTCTCTGTACATACGTCCCGTTTGAACCCGGCAAATAACAACAATCCATGCTCGACTAAATACTGTTTGTCCATAAGCGTCATTATCAGTTTTCCGCACTATTTTCTTGCGCACTGATTGCTGGCCACGGGCCAATCAAACACCCGCATATGCGGCAACTAGCGACCGCTGGCGATGCCGACTCTACCTGCAAGTCTTCAAAACCTCGCCTCCGTGACCGGCTCCGCGCTCCTCTAACCCCCGACAGCGCCATTTACACCAAACACACGTGAGCCGCCTGTCGCTCCGCGCTCCTCTAACCCCCGACAGCGCCATTTACACCAAACACACGTGAGCCGCCTGTCGGCAGAAGTTGCCAAACCGGTTTAGACGGGCGACCCTCGGCTTGGTGTGAAAGACCCTTAATGAGGGCGAGAGTCTTGTTGGGAATCCTATTTTAAGGCGCGGGAAGCTAAACTTTTTACTTTGTTTAAGACTTTTTCTGGTAAATTAAATGTCTTTTTAGCACAACTAATTTAAATTGAGTCACAACCATGTTTAAATAGAGATTGTTGATGTGGCGTTATGTCTGAAAAGCAGCCCAGTCTCCGGAGAAAATGTAGATATACAGTGAAATGTCAAAAATGTACGACAAGTCTTTTTTTTACGTTAGTATATAACAAATGCAAAGACAGTAAAACATTTTCTTTGGGTTTTAGTAACTTGAAGCCTAAACTTACCTGATAAACCTAAAGAAAATGTCGCCATGTGGCTCTAACTAAAATTCTGGATGCTGGTGGAAACATGTCTGTGCTTTGTTCTGGTTTAACAAATATGTGTTTTGTTTTGTTTTTTGCTGTTGTGACGCTTTGATCAATCAATCTACTGAACCAAACCGCAAATCCAACTCTTCAACCGAACACATCTGCGTTTGTATTTAATGTTCTTACTGGAATCCGTGGAAGACCAGCCCGATGAAGAAGATGACGAAGAGGTGATGCGTGAACCAGAAAACCTCGAAGTAAGACCTGCGGATGACTTCTGTGGACGACGTAATGATCAGGATCAGAGCCAGAGTGATGACGACGCCCGTGAGACCCGCCACTGTGGTGAACATCACGATGGTCTGGTTCTGCACAAGAGACACAAAACACGAAGAAATTCAGAACTAATCAGCTTTCTGCACAATGTTTATCAGACCCAAACTTCAAACTTTCATTCTCAGACCAAAATGGGATCGACTTCTTATCAATAACTTCATCAGACAGTAGTATAAGCGTATGTAATTGGGTTCAGTCTGTTTAAATGTACATGAAAGTCTTTTTCACAGTGTACTTGACCTAAAGATGAAGCAGAAGTGATCCAAAATGAGGAAGCGTTTTGAGGAAAAGGTCGTCTGAGGGGAATCTTAATCTGATGTAATAATGAGGGTTTGTTATTGAGACACAGTGATGCAACGAGGACTGAAAATAACTTGATTTCTATGTTTTGATTTGATGTACGATGACTAATCCAAGTTAAGTTACATTAGAGACAATGAAACATCAAATTTTGTAATGTTCACATTAGATTAGGTCAATAGGTTTATTTTCTTAACTGTTATATTTATTTTAGATTGCCTCACAAGACAAGCTAAAATGTTGGTTCATGCGTCCTGGAAAATCTGGGAAATTATTAGGTAATTTTCCAGTCATGCAGTTATGGAAACACATGGAAAATGAGAAAAACAGCCAAACGTTATAGTAAAATAATGGTTTCCTGGAAATTATTGAGACCTATTCATAAAGTCTACGATAGTGTGCAAACAAATGCACCAGATCTTTGTAGTGCGCACAGCCGACTCTGAAAGGCCTTAAAGTTGGGGTAACTAACTTTTTTAGTTGTAACTTTGTAAACTTTGTGTTTTCCACTAAAAAAAGTCTATGATAAATGCAGCGCTTTGTGAAAAATGAAACCTCAGAGTACTGTCTGAATAGAATAATAAAGAATTTTAGTTCTAATCAGGAGACGAATGCAGCGTTCTGATTGACTGAGCTGGGGTGGTCACTCCAGTTTCACTTTGTTGTTTGTAAAAAGATTTTTATAAGCTATAATTGCAACTAAAATGAATAAATGTTGATGTTTATCATGTGTTGAAGGACTTAAGAGGGGACGTTCTCAGATTTAAAGCCTAAATCATAGTTGTGCTGTCAAAATCAGCTACCCCACCTTTAATGTGTAAGATAGTTAAAATAATCACAAGTAACAACAACAACCTGCCTTTGTATTAATGTAAAACTGCTAAAAAGCATAAGCTCTGCAAACCCAGATTGCAAAAATTACACATCTCAACCATTTTAACAGGAATTCTCATTTATCTGTTTTTCAATTGTCTGTTAAACCAAATGTTTTAAATTGAAACATGTTTTTTTTTTTTTTAACAAAAGAGGTTGATTTTAGCCTGGGGTAACCTAATGAAAACCTGTAAAACGCACCACAATGCACCAAAATTGATTTATTTTTTCAAAAATGTCAGGAGGAGGACCCCCAGACCCCCTACTCATGTTTTTTTCTACTTGTACCACTGCTGAAACATTGTCATCATTGTCATATTGTCATTGTGATGCCCATGAACCACACTAAAAAGAGTTGTTAGTACTAAACCTGGTCTAAATCAGGTCTTACTTTCTTGTTGGTGCGTATTGTCATTATTGAACCAAGTCTAAAGCAAGTCATTGAGTCTTGGTGCATTTTTTAAGTACTAACCTAACCCCGGTCTAAATCCAGTCTTACGGTCTTGTTGGTGCGTGTGGTTAGTAGTTGGTTGTTAGTATTAAACCTGTTCTAAACCCGGTCTAAAGCAGGTCTAAACTCGGTCTAAAGCAGGTCTAAACTCGGTCTAAACTCGGTCTAAAGCATGTCCTACTGTCTTGTTGGTGCGTTTTCTAATTCTGAGTACTAAACTCGCTCTAAAACCGGTCTCAAGCAGTACTAAACCCGGTCTAAAGCAGGTCTAAACTCGGTCTAAAGCAGGTCTTACGGTCTCGTTGGTGCATGTGGCAGTTGTTAGTATCTAAATCAGGTCTAAACCCGGTCTAAAGCAGGTCTAAATCAGGTCTTACTGTCTTGTTGGTGCATGTGACAGTTCTTAGGACTAAACCCGGTCTAAAGCAGGTCTAAACCAGATCTAAAGCAGGTCTAAAACTGGTCTAAAGCAGATCTTACAGTCTTCTTAGTGCATTTTCTGATTCTGAGTACTAAACCCGGTGTAAATAAAGTCTTACGGTCTCGTTGGTGCGTGTGACAGTTGTTTGTACTAAACCCCGTCTAAACCCGGTCTAAAGCAGGTCTTACGGTCTCGTTGGTGCGTATGGGGTTGAGGAAGGAGGCGTTGTCGTTGGTCCCGATCTCCGACAGCACAAACGGGAGCAGACTCTGGTTTCGGTCCAGCTGAGCGTTCATGAAGAACTCAAAGTTGAACAGGTGAGCGATAATGTGAACCGCTGCAGAGACACAAGCAGAACGTTTATTAAAATATAAACTTTTCATCACATATTTTTAATCTCAAGTAGCTCCTTTTCTCCTAAATAGATAGCAGTTATTCTTTTTTGAGTTTTTTCTTCCGTACCTGTGTGGAAGGCGATCATGTAGGCCACCAGTTTGTGAAAAGTCAGGTTTCTGTCCAACTGTCGAGCGGCCGTCCGACTGCAGCACTGAACCAGAGACATAAGGATTAATTAAAAAGAAAAACAACATATTGATCTACTGTAAATAAGCTGACTTTGTGTGGGGTTTAGGATTACGGTGGCCCTGAAGGACAAAACACACACGAAAATATGAAAATTTGCCACCAAAATAAGAAAAAAACTATTCAAAATATGCACATAAATGTAAAAATTCAAATACACAAAATCAAAAACACAAAATCAAAATTGAGCACCAAATTCAAGAAGACAAACTCTAAACCCAAACGAAAATTCAAATATCGAATTAGCTTTTTTTTTTATATATATATTTGGGAGCCTGTTTTTAAAATTGTGTTTTTGAGATTGGTGCTTAAATTCGCGTTTTTTGAATTTTTCCAATTTTTTTACGTTTGAGTTTTTTTTAATTTTTATTTTTTTAATTTTCTTTTGTTTTTGAGTTTTAGTGCATATTTTTGATTTTTTTTTTTTTTTATTTGAATTTGAATGTATGCTTTTTAATTTGCGTTTGAGTTTTTGATTTTTTTATGTTTTTGAGTTTTAGTGCATATTTTTGATTTTTTCTTTTTTTGGGGGGGATTTGAATATGTGCTTTTTAAGTCGTGTTTTATTTATTTATTTATTTATTATTTATTTTGCGTTTGAGTTTTTAAATATATTCTTGAATTATGTTGCTTGTTATACATTTTGCGTTAGTGTTTTTGAATTTTCTTTTGAGTTTTTGAATTTGGGCGCATGTTTTTTTTTTATTTGTAGACTTATCTTTACATTCAATTTTTAATTTTTTTAAAAATGTGTCTTTGCGTTCCTGAAATTGCCTGCAAGGTTTTTTAATGTGTTTGGAGTTTTTTTATTTGTGTTTTTGCATTTGCATGTGTGTAAAAAACATTATAATGCGTCTAGCCTAATAGTATAGATACAGTCGGCGTATTTGGGGGCGTGGCCTGCTGTGGGGGAAAGTCGTAGGCAATGTTCTATAATGGAAAACTGAACTTTTTACCTCTTTTAAGACGTTTTTAGCAAATAAAGTGTATTTTTAGCACAAGTAATTCAAGTCAAGTCAGAACAAAGTTTAAATGGAGGTTTTGGATATAGAATTATTTCATGTTAGCATTTAGCTCGCAGCCACCGTTAGCAATGTTGGATATATTTACAAATCTGAACCTCTTCATGTCTTCGTTTCTATGTTCGACACAATATATCTCCTTAAGTCCACATTAGCTGTTGTACTTGTTGAGCAGTGATTGATGAAGCTGCTGTTCTGATGCACTGTTCATGTCATGTTTCCCCACACGGGTCTGTTAGTGGCGTGGCCTCTGATACCGACTGTACTTTTCTTTCTTAACAGTGTAAATCTTGTGTTTGTGCTGCCGGTGTCTCGTACCTGGATGGTTCCTCGGAGAAACGACAGCAGGTTTCTGCAGACCGGGCAGCAGGATCAACATACAGTTAAAGTTCAGACAAGCGGCCGGAGCTCGAGCCCAGGACAAGGCGTGCTGTGGGGTCAAAGGTCACAGGTCACAGGTATGAAAAAATAATGCTTTACAGATGTGTTTCATTCAGCAATTTGAGTCAAACTTCGGATTTATCTACTGGTCAACGTTTTACTGGCTTCATCATGTCCACAGTGTATATATTTTTTATTTTTTTTGTTTATCATTAGTACAAGGCTGTTACAAATATGCAACTATTTTTGACCAAGACTAACATAAACAATTTTTAAAAATCCTTCATACAACCTTTAAAGTTTATAAAGCTAAATTCAGCTGTCAAAGGTCCTTTGTGAAGCCAGTTCCTCCTCACTTCTCCTGTCTCCTCACTGAAGCTTCTTCACAGTTGCAAAACTATCAACGTAGATTAAAATAAAGATATAATTGAGGCTTTTTGATGATAATAAATAATACTGACACTTAGGGCTTGGCGATTAATCGAATTAAATTCTATTAATTCGGAACTTTGAAAATCGACGATGTGAAAAATAGCCATATCGTAAAATCGAGCTAAGTTTTGCTGTGATCCAGCTGCGCGCCCTGGACACCTTCAGCGGCTTTACAAAGCTCTCCTTCGACTCTCTCAAAGAACAGACGAACAGAACCTTCATATAATAACAACCGCGAGTAACCTTCGGAGGTGGTGTATATAGCTTAATCTCTATAAGTTACAAGTTTGTTATTCTCCGCGGGTGAGTCGGCTGCTTTCAGCGCTTTAGACTCACGGTAATTTTCAATAAAAGTTTTTAGCGTCTTTTTGATTTGTCTTTGCTGTTACATGAGCTGCTGCTGCGTAGTGCTTTTGGTGAGGTTTTCTCATGATCAAGTTAAAAGCAGGCTAGCGTCTCTATCCTCTCCCAAAAAGAAGCAGCCAGCAGGCCCCGCCCCTTTCCCCTCCGTGTGTGAGTAACCATGCGACGCAGTTTGAGTGACAGGAGTGAGAGACGAACACTCGCAAACTTAAGACTTTTAGATATGAAACCACAAAATCCTAATGATGATCTTAACAGGGCCTAATAAATACAAATGCAAATAACAGTAATGAATTAGATGCAGCTGCAAACACTTATTATTAGTTTTAAGTTAACATAAAAGTTAATCTCATTGACTCATTCTTGCTTTAAAATATTATGAGCTCATAATAAAAACTCCTGCAGTCATAGATGACGTCGAATAAAATCGATTAAAATCGAAATCGTCCAAAGTGTAAAAAAAAATCGAGATTTTATTTTTTGGCCATATCGCCCAGCCCTACTGACACTATATTTACTCCAGATTAAACATTCATGCAGTGCTCAAAACGCACTGATATGGCAAACAGACTCTTTTTTTATTATGTAACTAGAGGGATTTTCAGTCAACGTCACTTTCTGCTTTACTGCACAAGCTCCAATGCAGAAAGAGCCGCTGTCCATCTGCTTAGCTTGGGAAACACCTTTGAATGAAACTGTTTGGTATCAGGTCTGAACTGGTCTGACAGACGTCTGTCTCCTGAAGCTTGAAACTGAGTTTTTTCTCACAGATTAAACTCTTGTAGTTAGCTGACAACAGGGCTTTTTCGACTCATTGTTTGTGTCTCATTCGCCTCGTGTTGAGAAAACAATGAATCCCTCTTATATTAACTGGTGATTTAAAGCTTGGCAACAGCCAGAACAAACATGATTGAAAACAACAGCTTTATATCGAGGCAACTGGGAATTCTTTGCGTCTAAAACTGTCATTTAAAAATAAAAAAGATGCAATGTTGCCAGTTTACATGAAATCAAATAAACGAATGTAGTTTCTACACAAGATTATTTACCACACGGCTCCGCGCATTGAACTCGTATTTTTTGAAAAAACTTATCGTTGTTTGTGCTTTTTTAAACTGTGTCTGAACCATAAACCACACGTCTGTCACTTCTGCAGTGAAAGTTGTGGGAGCAGCTGTGTTTTTAGAGGAAGTAAAACAACCGGGTTTTTTGTGTCAGGAAATAATAATTCCATATTTGAGCACAGCGTCAATTTAAACGTTAGACGGGGCCAGTTCCGAGTTTAGTCAAAATTATTTATATATTGATTGTATATTTTCTGCAAATGATGAATAACAGTATTGGACCTCAACTGATTCTCTTTGACAGTATTGATACTTATGGTTTGAACAGTTTGATACTATCATGATTCTTCTGACAGTATTGATACCTTAATGATTCCTCTGCTGACAGTATTGATACTAATGCTTTCTCTGACAGTATTGATAGTTAATGGCAACACAAAGCTAATCAAGTTTCTAAAAAATTAATAAGACCACACTTGTGTCTTTTAACTAAGTATATAATTTGTGTGCCAAGGACTAAGCTTAGATTGTCTTCTTAAAAAGACACAGTGCTGCCCTCTCTGTTTCTGGCTGCAATATGCACATTTTGACCTCCATTGACATTGAATTCAGTTGAAACAAAGGATATAAAGCGTCCTCATTAATATGCATGACGTCATTAAAATATCGATATCCAGAGAATTTTAAGTAATTGATACGATATCGTGGGATCGAGTATTGCGATAATATCGCCCGAATCGATATTTTCCGACACTCCTAAATAATAGGGCTTTTTCCATTAGTACCGCTTGGCCCTACCGAGAGGCTGACTCGACTCTAACGCCGCCTCTAACCCGGCTTAAGCCCCGGCTCAGAGGGAGAGCATGTTCCATTACAAGAGAGGCCCGAGTGGGCTGTTGGTGAGCTGGGCGGTACGATTGCCAACCAGTCTTGTCACTCCCCAAATGGGGACATGATGCAAGCTCATAGAAAACAACGGAGCGTTTCAATGCGCATCGGCTTTAAATTAAAGAT
>JBBPFD010000113.1:28269-115360 GCA_038363315.1 Mugilogobius chulae
CACGTCAGCGTCCTCCTGTCTCTTTCCTCTCGCCACGTCTCTCGGGCAAGAACCGTGAACACGAGCTACTCGGCTCTAAGCAGTATACCGCTACGCAAAGCAACATACAGACAGGCTGTGCTAGTTCTCTCATAGGGGCAGACCAGTTCGGAGACCAGGGCTGGTTCCTTCACTTATGCTCACTTCCTTCACCTACATTATAGTTAACCAAATGCTCTCAAGTTCTTATAAGATTTCTAGTGCTATTCTATATATCCTCATTATATTTAGTGTCAGGAAGTAATCTTACGGGTATCAGAATGGTCGTACACGTTGAACCTACTTTAAAAGTTTCAGACAAATCATCTTCATTAGTGAAAGGAGTCTATTGCAACTATATGGATCGCAGACGTAAATACTTTAGGAATGTCAAAGATTAATAATCGGTGTAATTTAAAGTAAAGAATCACGATGCCTAATGTGAACCTCTGTCAAAAATGAGTTTGAACACCCTGCACTTCTTGATTAATTTGGAATCATTATGACAGTTATTTGATATTGCAGTGAAATTCACAGTGAAGCCCAATTATCCGAAATGCATGTTTTTGGAGTGGAGAAACTCACACTGACACGGGGGAACATTGGCAAACTCCCCCAGAGAGATCCAGGGATGAGGATATGGGCCCAGAAATCAAACCCACGATCTCCTTATTGTGAAGCCCAGAGATGCTAACCACTCTGCTACCCTGCACCTTAAGGTCTGCAGACACTGTGTGATGTTTTCAGTTGATATAGCCGTCTGCTCCGACTGTACGAATGAATCTCTAAGAGCAACACTGGTACGACGGCGTTTTGAGGGGAAACCCAAATAGAGTCCAGTTTTCTAGCCTAGTCTGATTTCTCTGTACAAAAGCACTGACTGTACGTCAGACTTCTGTATCCAGAAGCACAACGTAAAAGGTGGAGGAGGAGAAGAAGAATCCGGAAGTGTTTAAACAGCATTGTTTGCACATGGGCAGTGTGAGAGATCATGGCTCTGCTTCTACAGCTGGTGGTTCCCCGAGGATCCACCAGGATTTGAAACAAGTTTGATTTTCCTTGCGATCCTATGATTGTTTGATCAGAATGGTCGTGAGGTTTTAATCTCTTCTCATTACCCCTTTGTACACTACACAGGCTCATCTCCAAAATTGTCACGAGTGAAAAATCGGCCAAAATGGGTCAAAAATCGCACAGCGTCTGCCCGCCTTCACCTACGATCTCTTTATTGTGAAGCCAGAGCGCTAACCCATCTGCTACCGTGCATCTTATCGAACATTTAAATCAGTGGTGGCCAAAGTGGGGCCTAGGGGCCAACTCTGTCCTCAAGAAGTTTAATTTGGCCCCCGTAGATGTGATGAGATTTGGTCGTGTTTGTCCATTTCATTTTTGAACAGAAAATCAAGTATATTCTCCTAAAATATGTTAATAAAAATACAAATTTAATTATTTGTTGTTGCAAATAACTTTTTAAGTGAAAATAAAATTAGGTTTTTCCCCTGGCACACTGTAAAATTATTCATTTTGGCCCTTTTGATGGAAAAAATGTAGTAAATTTGGTGTGCTGAGGAAAAAGTTTGGGCAGCCCTGATTATAATAATATGTTTGTTGTAACGTAGCAATCGTTCCCGTTCTTTATATTGTCTTCAAAACAGTTCATGAGCTGAGAAATGACTCACATTGAACACAAATGACACAAAAGTCGTGTAATTTCTGTGTTTTTGATTTGTTTGTAAGTCCGTGGAAGATGGAGGGGAGACTTTCTCCAGCGACTCAAACTTTCGTGACTTTTCTCTTGATTAATCAACAGAACGGATCACCAAACTAACTCATGTAATTATGTGTAGTTCATTCACTATGGACACTGTATAATCTGTCTTTATTACATTATTATAATCCATAATAATCTTCACATCTTTACTTCCGGACTGTCCTCTGTGTCGTGGATCATTTCTGTCCTAATCGGTTTCCATGGTTACGCTGCTTCTCCAGGGCCTATTGGTTAAACACGACCAAATGAACCGGAGACTCATCGACGTTAATAATATTCATCGATCTTCCAGCAGGACTGAAGCGAGAGGCAGAAGCTAAACCCAAGGACAAAACCAGATTTATCGGTAAAAACAAAGTAAATCAAGAGATTATATTTAAAAATTTGACTGAACATCGTTGCTCGTTTTCCCAGTTTAAGACGAGGTTTTTAATTGTCTCTTTGTCCAGTAAATATGACATAATGTAATAATCAGTCAAAGGGGGTTTAAAGAAGACGTATTCTCTATGTTTTTGACAGATACAGTCGTCAAAGTGTCACATTCAGAGGCGTGGCCTCCTGTGGGAAAGTCATGAGGAAAATCCTATGTTAAGGTAACAGAAAACTAAACATTTTAATACAAGTCAAGTCAAATGAAGTTTAAAAGGAGGTTGATGATGTGGAATTGTCTCAGAATCACTTTATTCATGTCTTCGTATAAGCGACTTTAGTATATAGATACGAAGGGAACTTCAGACAGACACACATTTAAATTTGTTTGGTAACGCCGTCGTACACAGACTGCAGGTGAGTTTGGTCCCAGACGTGTCTTGAGTTTCTTGCGATGTGCCTTGTTCACCAGCTCCAGTCCACTGTAGTCCGTTATTGTTATCGGATTCACGTGGATTACCGCGAGAATGCTCGTTTTATGACTTTAAAGTCGAATTAGACCGCTGCAACCTCTGACAAAAATAGACTCGCTACGCACAGTCACGCAACTGCACGTGCAGGATACTGTGTACAAGGAAACATTGGGTTTAAACACTTTCTAAGTCTTGCGAGAGTCGTGCGAATCCGCTCAAACCGAACTCACACCAGTGTACGGCGGGGTCAGTGAACAGTCAACATGAAAACTTGGTGGTAGATATCTGTTCTTTATAGAGGGATTATCGGTCAGCGTCACTTTCCGCTCTTCTGCTCATGTCTTCTGCAGAAAGAGATGGCTGTCTATCTAGTTGGCTGAGGAAACTTTAATAAAAACAACAAAACAGGACAAGAGCAGCTGTTTGGATCAGGTCTGAACCGGTCTGAACCGCTCCTGAAGCTTGAGACTGTGTTTTTCTCTGTGTTTTTCCTCCTGAATGTGACATGTTTGAGTTGTAAAGACAAATTTCATTCACAAATGTTGATTTAGCAGCAGAATTTTTTTGTTTTCTCACAGTGATGAACTCTTGTAGTTGTCTGACACCAGCGCTGGTCTGTTGCTGCTACAGCTTGTGTCAGTGAGCCAGTTCTTTCTGCACTCCGGTGCACACGCATCTTATGTTGATAAGAAAATAATCCCTCTATTGTGCTTAGGAATCGCTGGAGAGCAAACAGTCTGATTATAGAAGCAGCGTCTTCATAATACTAAAATATTAAAGCCAGTGTGCATTGAGATGCTTGTCTTCTATGAGTGTTCATCCCTCCAGCGTGCATCTGCAGACAGAAAACACAGAATAACAGAAGACAACAGACAGGCTTCAGCTCACACTCACTGCTGTAAACTTTAGAACAGATGAAGTAAAGTCACACAGTGGACGAACAGACTTTCATTCACAAATGTTGATTTAGCAGCAGAACTTTTTGTTTTCTCAGTGATAAACTCTTGTAGTTACTGACAACAGCCCTGAGCAGCGATATTATTTAAAATTCTATTTATTACACCCCTAGCTGATCCATAACTTGATCAGAATGTGTTGTTCTGATGGTAAATACTCTTAATACAACAGCAGAAACCTGTTTTTCTTTGTATTTTAGCCAGAATATTACACAACAGGCATAAAAATAGGTTGGATCCATCATAAAAAAGCACATATAAAGCCTGTGTGACCATCTCATCTCTTTAAGTACCTTTGAACACCTGCAGCTTTTATCTCGCTGTGTGTCCAAGCTCTTACACATCTCTCTCTCTGCATTAGTAAGAAAAAGCCCTGGACTTTTAGCTCATTCTCCTCTCTGACAGTGAACATGTTCCTTCTTTCTTCTCTCCGTTACATTGTTCTCATTCTGTCGCGTCCGAGTGCGTCACAGGCGCCATTAAACCTCTGTAGTTTTAAATTATGGATCCGTCTGGCGCGCTGTGGGTTATTCATAGACACGTGTTCCCCGGCACCGAGCCCTGTACTTTCCCCGTGTTATACTAAATTTATGAGTGTACGGATCCGTCGTTTTCGGCCCCACGGCTCCGCGCGAAACCGACCGCGCACGTGTGACGACAGCCAGTGGAGCTAATGTTGGAAAATGGAGGATCTTCAAAGCTGCAAAAACAAGGAGAGAAATGTGTAATGTCTTCTTCTTCTTTGGAGGTAAAGTGTTCAAAGAGAATCAGACTGTACAGCTCAGAGAGAGAGATTTACGACGTTTTAATTGGTTACATCTGAAATCAGCCTGAGAAATGAGTCAAGCAGAGTCGTATAAGGAGCTATAAGGAACTTCTACAGCTGTGTCCGTGTTAGTTCTCGCTCTTTTAATCAATCCGTGCACTCTAAACACACGTGACATTCCCGCATTATTTCTGTTTCGGAAGAAGATACAAGAGCTCATCTCGTCTGGAACTAATAAAAAGTCTTAAGCACGCCGTCTTGCCCCACAAATATATGGAGAAAGACACAACAGTTCACAAAGAAGCCACTAAACAGTTAGAAAAGTCAACAAAGACTTCTAACGAGGCTCTGACGTCTCCATAAGTTTGCACCAGTGACACTCTTTATAACTCGTGATTTCTGCGGGCTAATTAGCTATAGGATATAGGAACAATGAGGGATCACTTTCAAAACAAATAGATGGCCCCAGAGTCATGGAAGTATAAGCCCGGAGTATTAAATGCAATAAGCTGCTGTAGAAATCAGCAGAAAATATTTCCACACAGGTGCAGTTTACTGTGAGTCTGTAGTTCTCCACTTTGTTGATAATTAACACAACTTACACAAAAATCTTAAGCAATGTCATGGTAACTCACCTCCTACACTTTTCCACAAATGACGTCGTCAAACTCATCAAGGGATATGTATGCTCAAAGCTTTTCTCTAAAAAAAAAACCGTCCAATGTGCCTCCCCTCTCCAGGACTACAGATGGAAATTAGCTGTAAAGACAGAATACAAGCGTCTCTGCCATTGTGCTTAATGCAATTGTCCTTAATAAACATTACCTTAAGGTTTTTACACCAATTACAAGTAAATATCAGGCCACAGAATATCAGGACACTTACTAACATCACGCTAACATTCAGTAGCTAACTGTACATGGACCTGGAGTCGCTTGCTGTTCGTTGAATTGAGTCTTTAAAGAGAGTTTTGTGATGTTTTACTGATTATGCATCTGCGTAGCTTGAAAAGCCTGGGACTGCCGCTCTACTTAGGCACCAGTTAGCGCGCGCAGCCATCTTTGTTTACTAACAGTAAATGGGTCTATGGGCTGTGCAAGTAATCAAATTTCAATTACGATTATTGCTGTAATCGTTTACAAACATTGTGTATTTGAGTAATTGTGAATATTGACTTATAAGTCTGTTCATAAAGTTCCTTGATATGGAAAGTAGGTGGTTTCTTTACAATTGTAAAATACTTTTATGTTTATTTTTGTGAAATCTGTGACATTATTCATTTTATCTCTTCACTCTCAACATTTAAAGGGATCCTGGCTATGAAGACAATATGGCTTAAATGCTAGTACAGGTCATGTTTACTAAAATAAATTACAACAAATATATAACTGCTTACCATTTTTATAAAATTGTCATTGTTTTGGAGCCACTGGGAGCAGCCATATTGTCTAGGTGCAATGCATTCTGGGTTGATGATGTCAAATGGTTGCTTTTGGTTGTTGCCATGGTTGCTCCTACCATAGTTGCTCCCTAGGCTGTTACCTTGACAACCACCAGAAGACACAGACAACCATTTGATGTCATACCCAAAGCAAAATGGCAGCCTCCATGTAATTTCTTTAAACTACTATTTTAATAAAACTACAAACACTTCCAAGGTATTTGTCCTGTATTTATATAAGTGATGATATTATAAGTGTTTTAGGATAAACATGTGAATATAGCCAGGGTTCACTTTAAGGGACTGTAACCCTCTTCAATCTCTAATCAAATATCTGTGATTTAAATTCACAGATTGGAGCCCAGGAAGAGTCTCTGCTACTGTGGAGACTAATGAGGATCCTTAAAGTGAACCCTGGCTATAATCACATGTTTACCCTAAAACTCTTATAATGTCATTACTTATATAAATACAGGACAAATACCTTGGTAGTATTTGTAGTTTTATTAAAATAGTGTTTTAAAGAAATACCTGGAGGCTGCCATTTTGCTTTGGTATGACATCAAATGGTTGTCTGTGTCTTCTGGTGGTTGTCAAGGTAACAGCCTGGGGAGCAACTATGGTAGGAGCAACCATGGCAACAACCAAAAGCAACCATTTGACATCATCAACCCAGAATGCATTGCACCTGGACAATATGGCTGCTCCCAGTGGCTCCAAACAATGACGATTTTATAAAAAATAGTAAGAGGTCAGATATTTGTTTGTAATTTATTTTAGTAAACTTGGCCAGAACTAGCATTTAAACCATATTTATCTTTATAGTCAGGGATCCTTTTAAATAAACAAATAAACACATTTAATCAACCGTGATTATTATTTTCATCGTAAATGAGCAGCCCTATCATCACATAAACCCAGGGGTTTCTTTGTGTAGCAGATTTTCAAATATAGTAGCTTTTCTGTTGTCACGGCAACAGTGCAGACTTTAGCTAGCTTGTTTGCAAATTCGGGAAAAAGTTGTCGCACAACCGCTAATTCACTCAGCAGCAATTAACTAGAAACATAAAAAAATTAGAAGTTTCTCTTTGTGTCAGTAAGAAAAGTGAGAGAAACAGAAGTGTTCTCGTTGTTTTTCTGCCTTTCTGCCACTGTTTACCTGTCTTTCTCTTTTTACATGTCACATACAAACTCAGTACTCAGCAGTAGTTGTGAATGTTTATATTTATTTTCAGTCTGCAGCTGCTTTTTCTTGTTCTAGTCATGCTCTGAGTACTTACAGGAGAAACTGCACTTTGTCTCTTTATTGACTCTCATGTGTTTTTGCCACTCGCTGCTGAACCGTAGAACACTGTGATGTCATCTTCTGCTCGGCCTTTAAAGACGACCCGGGCCCTGTCACAACGCTCACAGTCGCCCTTTAAAACTCAGAGTTTAGAGGATGAAGATGATTCAGTTGTAAATGTCGCCGGTGTCAGACGCACAGCCGGAGCAGAGGAAAAGGTCTCGCTTCATTATCATACGACCCGGACAAAAGACCGGCCATCGGATCAGCTCACCGGGATTAACGGGAATCTGCTGCCACGGCAACGACGGCGACGAAACACAGAGGCGACACGTGAATAATCATGGAGAGAGGAGGAGGAGAAATCAGAGGGAGATGGAGGGAAAGTGAGGAAGAGACAGAGAAGTAAGAGACAGAAAGAGGGAGAAAGAAGAGAGAGGAAGAGCTAAGAGAGAGAGATAGAGAGAAGTAGGAGAGAAGAGAGAGGAAGAGGGCAAGAGAAGATAGATAAAACTAGAGAGAGAATGAGGGAGAGATAAGGAGAGAAGAAAGAAAAAGTAGGAGAAAGAGGGAGAGAGATGAGAAAGACGGATAGCAGGAGAGCAAGACAAAGAGAAGTGAGACAGGAATAAGCGAAAGGGAGAGAGAGAGAGAAGAGATAAAGCTAGAGAGAGAAATGGGAGAGAAAGAGAGTGGGAAAAGAGAGAAAGAGATAAGAGAAAGATGTGTGCGGTGGAAGTCTGTCTACATTTGGTTTTCTTCTCGTTAAAATAATTAAAGGTGATCTACTGTAAAATTCACATTTCAAAACTCAGCCTCAGTTTCCTCACAGTATCAAACCTCCACACTAAAACATAAAAGGCAGTTTAACTTAAAAATGTGAATACAATTTCTATGTCGATTAAACTTGTGTGTGTCTGTCTGATATCCTCTCTCTTTCTCTTTATTGCTGGGTTTCACTCACGTGACCTCGGGGACGGCGCGAACTCGAGATTGGGGGCAAGCAGTGCTTCGCTCCCATTCAAAACCACCGCGCAGTGAACGACAAAGAGTACTTCAAAGCCTTAAATGGACTAACACAAACACGATATCAGGAAAAAATGACTGTACATATCGGATATGACCCCTGCAGTTTGAAAAAAGACGGACTTTTCATACAATCTGAAGGATTTAAATCAGGTAATTACCTGCGATGAGGCAGATGTCCTTCTACTCTGAGCCAAATGAAGCCTTCAAATAACTCGAAGTTTACGATTATTTTGCTTCTGATCGGGTCAAACACTTAGGATCCAAGAAAGCTCTAAATGGCAGTCGTCTCGTTTTTGCTTGGGTGAGTAGCAGCTTAATACGAACGCAGAAAAACTTTCTCTCGATTAGACAGGTTAGCACATGGACCACACCGAGGGCATGTTGAATGTGAGTGAAACACATAGACAGACAGTACATATATACTGTATAAGGAGCCCTATTTTTGTTGATTAATCTGGACTATGCCTTCATAAAAGAGTAAAATGTTGTTGTGAGGAACTATTTTGTGGCGTAGTAATACCGCTGTGATAGGGTCACATACAGTTAAATGGCTGTTTTGGAGGCAGATCTGTACGAATTCTAACTAAACATAAACTGTTGATCTGAAGCACTGTCCTTGTTGAGTCTCCTTACATTCACGACTTTCCCACTTCAGTAACACTCCACAACAGACAAGTAAAATACTGTTACACATACGTATTACACGCTCTATGGTGAGACGCAGTTCTAAACGCGGCTAATTATTAACTATTTAAAAAAATCTCACAACGCTTCTAAACTCAAAAATGTCTTTTAACGAGGCTCTTACCGCTCCTAAATGTGGTCGGTGGGTTTGTACCAGCTGACACTCTCAGAATTATTCTTAACTTTAATTTATTCCGGGCTAATGCTAACGTCTATGGGAAAATACATGGGACTCCGCAGCTCCGGTAACTTCCTGACCCCAATTGGCATTTCGCGCTGTTTTCGTGACGTCATCTGAAACCCAGCAATAGTTTACCTTTTTGGCCTTTGGATTTTTAGTGTACAAAGTGTGTAAACTATTGAGTTGCGTGCAGAGACTTTTCTGTTCATTTCCTTTTTCACGTGTCGGTGTTATCTCTTCACACAAACAGTGTTACTCAGTTTCTTACGAGCGTTTTTACAGGAAGTGGAACCAAAGTGAGAAAGTTGAGCGTCTGAGGTCGATGTGAAAGAGAAACATGCTGACCAGCTTTCACGACACTAAGATTCTAAGGAGGCCTGCAGGCTGTAAAAAGGCCAAAAAGTGAAACTAACCTAAATCTTTATGTTGATATAACTTGACATAATGAGTCAAAGATTTTCAACTTAGACTTTTAAGTTATAAGAGAGAGAGACAGAGGAAAGAAAGAGAGAGAGAGAGAGACAGAGGAAAAGAAAGAGAGAGAGAGAAGGAGAAAGAGACGAGAAGAGGAAAGAGACGAGAGGAAAGAGAGGAAAGAAAGAGAGACAGAGAGAGGAAAGAAAGGAGACGAGAGAGAGAGAGAGGACAGGAAAGAAAGAGAGAGAGGGAGGAAAGAAAGAGAGAGAGAGGAAAGAGAGAGAGGAAAAGAAAGAGAGAGGAAAGAGAGAGAGAGAGAGAGAGAGGAAAGAGACAGAGAGGAAAGAAAAGAGAGACAGAGAGAGGAAAGAAAGAGAGAGAGAGAGAGAGAGACAGGAAAGAAGAGAGAGAGAGGAAAGAAAGAGAGAGAGACAGAAAAGAGAAGAGAGAGAGAGAGGAAAGAGAGAGAGGAAAAGAGGAGAGAGAGAGAGGAAAGAAAGAGAGAGAGGGAAAGAAAGAGAGACAGAGGAAAGAAAGAAAGGAAGAGAGAGAGGAAAGAAAGAAAGAGAGAGAGAGGAAAGAGACAGAGAGGAAAGAAAGAGAGACAGAGAGAGGAAAGAAGAGAGAGAGAAGAGAGGACAGGAAAGAAGAGAGAGAGACAGGAAAGAAAGAGAGAGGGAGGAAAGAAAGAGAGAGAGGAAAGAAAGAGAGAGAGACAGAAAAGAAAGAAAGAGAGAGAAAGAGAAAGGAAAGAGAGAGAAGAGAGAGGAAAGAAGAGAGAGAGAGAGGAAAGAAGGGAGAGAGACGAGAAAGGGAGAGAAAGAGAAAGAAACAGAGAAAAAGAGAGAGAGAAGAAAGGGAGAGAAAGAGAGAGAAAGGAAAAGAGAGAGGGGAGAGAAAGGAAAGAGAGAGAGAGGGAGAGAAAGAGAAAGATACATTAGAGAAAAAAGAGAGAGAGAGAGAGTGGAGAAAGAGAAACAGGAGATAAAAAGAGAGAGGAGAGAAAGAGAAAGCAACAGACACGGTGGAGAGGAGAGCCAGGGAGGAGACAGAGAGCGGAAGAGGAGTGAATGGGGGGCGAAAGGGAGAAAAATGAAGAAAGAGGGAGAAAGACGAGAGAGAATGTCATGTCATACAACTCATGTACATGAGTTTAATCAACATAAAACTTTGAGGCAGAAATTGAACTTACATTTTTAAGTTGAAGTGCATTTTATTTTTTACAGTGTGGTCTGAACTGCCTTTTTATATAAACACACTGTTTCCTCTTCATTTTCTGTATAAACTATAGTTTTTGTATGAACTACAGACTATTATTAGTCTTTTTGAGCAGAGTTGTCACAAAACTAACATTTCCAACCTTTTGATACAAAGGAATAAACTTGATTCTCGATGTCACAATTAGAATGCCCTTTCAAGAAAGTCAGAGTTTATGATCAAACAGTTTAGTTTCAAACCAGTTTTGATGAAACTCAAGATTATTTTGCAGAAATATCAGATTTTTGTTCAATGTTTGTCTTGTTCATGTTCTCTGTATTTGTTCAAATGAGGATCTAATTTCAACACCAGTTTTGCTTTGATTTGCTACAATATTTTTTGACAACTCTGCTTTAGCTTCAGAGCCTTTGCCACACCCCTTTTTAGTCGATTAATCGGTCGATGAGACAAGTTTTTAGTCGACTAAAGGGTCTTCACACCAAGCCGAGGTCGCCGTCTGAACCGGTTTGGCAACTTCTGCCGACAGCGGCTCACGTGTGTTTGGTGTGAATGGCACTGTCGGGGTCAGAGGAGCGGAGCACGTCGTGGAGGCGAGGTTTGAAGATTGCTCGAAAGTCGCATCGTCAGCGGTCGGTAGTTGCCGCAACATGCGGCTGTGATTGGCCCGTGGCTAGCGAATCAGTGTGCAAGAAAATGGTGCGGAAAACCGAAAATGCCGCTTATGGAAAATAGTATTTACCTGAGCATGGATTGTTGTTATTTGCCGGGTTCAAACGAGACGTAGTACGGAAGAATGGCTACTACTTGTCCGAGGAAAACAAAGATGGAGGAGTACAGCTGTAGTACGAAGGCTGGACTGTAGCGGGAAATAGAAGTTTAGCCTAATCCGTGAGGTAAGATAAAAAATCTGTTCGTGAGTTTGACAACTACTCGCGCACAACTTCTGTTTTGTCTTTTCCGTCAAGCGTTACGTCACGCGCATGCTCACTCGGCATTGTTCGCCGACTGTTGGCTGCTTGGATCGTGTTTGTGTGAAGCTTTTTACATGCGATGCGGCCGCAAAAAGACTAGAACAGACGGTGCGTCCTCTGCTACTGACANGAAAGAAAGAGAGAAGAGAGGAAAGAGAAGAGAGGAAAGAGACCAGAAAGAAAAGAAGAGAGAGAGAGAGAGACAGAGAAAGAGAGAGAGAGAAGAGAGAGACAGGAAAGAAAGGAGAGGGGAGGAAAAGAAAGAGAGAAGGAAAGAGAAGAGAGAGAGAGAGAGAAGAGGAAAGAGAGAAGAGAGAGAGAGACAGAGAGGAAAGAAAGAGAGCAGAAGAGAAAGAAAGAGAGAGAAGAGAAGAGAGACAGGAAAGAAAGAGAGAGAGGAAAGAAAGAGAGAGAGACAGAAAAGAGAAAGAGAGGAGAGGAAAGAGAGAGAGAGGAAAAGAGAGAGAGAGAGAGAGAGAGGAAAGAAAGAGAGAGAGGAAAGAAAGAGAGACAGAGAAGAAAGAAGAGAGAAGAGAGGAGGAAAGAAAGAAGAGAGAGAGAGAAAGAGAGAGAGGATGAAAGAGAGACAGAGAGAGGAAAGAAGAGAGAAAAGAGAGGAAGAGAGAGAGAAGAGGAAGAGCAGGAGAAGACAGGAAAGGAAGAGAGAGAGGAGGAAAGAAGAGACAGAGGAGAGAGAAGAAGAGAGAGAGACAGAAAGAGAAAGAAAGAGGAGAGAAAGGGAAAGAGAGAGAGAGAGAGAGAGGAAAGAAGAGAGAGGAGAGAGGAAAGAAGGGAGAGAGACGAGAAAGGGAGAGAAAGAGAAAGAAACAAGAAAAAGAGAGAGAAGAAAGGAGAGAAAGAGAGAGAAAGGAAAGAGAGAGAGGGAGAGAAAGGAGAGAGAGGAGAGGGAGAAAGAGAAGGAAAATACATTAGAGAAAAGAGAGAGAAGAGAAGTGGAGAAAGAGAAAAGGAGATAAAAAGAGAGAGGAGAGAAAGAGAAAGCAACAGACACGGTGGAGAGGAGAGCCAGGGAGGAGACAGAGAGCGGAAGAGGAGTGAATGGGGCGAAAGGGAGAAAAATGAAGAAAGAGGGAGAAAGACGAGAGAGAAATGTCATGTCATACAACTCATGTACATGAGTTTAATCAACATAAAACTTTGAGGCAGAAATTGAACTTACATTTTTAAGTTGAAGTGCAATTTTATTTTTTACAGTGTGGTCTGAACTGCCTTTTTAATATAAACACACTGTTTCCTCTTCATTTTCTGTATAAACTATAGTTTTTGTATGAACTACAGACTATTATTAGTCTTTTTGAGCAGAGTTGTCACAAAAACTAACATTTCCAACCTTTTGATACAAGGGAATAAACTTGATTCTCGATGTCACAATTAGAATGCCCTTTCAAGAAAGTCAGAGTTTATGATCAAACAGTTTAGTTTCAAACCAGTTTTGATGAAACTCAAGATTATTTTGCAGAAAATATCAGATTTTTGTTCAATGTTTGTCTTGTTCATGTTCTCTATTTGTTCAAATGAGGATCTAATTTCAACACCAGTTTTGCTTTGATTTTGCTACAATATTTTTTGACAACTCTGCTTTTAGCTTCAGAGCCTTTGCCACACCCCTTTTTAGTCGATTTAATCGGTCGATGAGACAAGTTTTTAGTCGACTAAAGGGTCTTCAACACCAAGCCGGGTCGCCCGTCTGAACCGGTTTGGCAACTTCTGCCGACAGGGGCTCACGTGTGTTTGGTGTGAATGGCACTGTCGGGGGGTCAGAGGAGCGCGAGCACGTCGTGGAGGCGAGGTTTGAAGATTTGCTCGTAAAGTCGGCATCCAGCGGTCAGGTATTGCGCAATGCGGCTGTGATTGGCCCGTGCTAGCGAATCAGTGTGCAAGAAAATGGTGCGGAAAAACCGAAAATGCCGCTTATGGAAAATAGTATTTACCTGAGCATGGATTGTTGTTATTTGCCGGGTCAAACGAGACGTAGTACGAGAAGAATGGCGACTACTTGTCGAGGAACAAAGATGGAGGAGTACAGCTGTAGTACGAAGGCTGGACTGTAGCGGGAAATAGAAGTTTAGCCTAATCCGTGAGGTAAGATAAAAATCTGTTCGTGAGTTTGACAACTACTCGCGCACAACTTCTGTTTGTCTTTTCCGTCAAGCGTTACGTCACGCGCATGCTCACTCGGCATTGTTCGCCGACTGTTGGCTGCTTGGATCGTGTTTGTGTGAATGCTTTTTTACATTCGATGCGCCCAAAGAGACTAGAACAGACGGTGCGTCCGCTCCTCCTACTGACAACGACTGGGAGTTGTGTTGGTGTGAAAAGCCTTAAGAATTTCTTTGGTCGACTACAGCCCTAATAACTTCATAAAAATTCACAAAGGTCATCAAATAATAACAATATGTTTTTAAAGCAGTTCAGGATCTGTTGTTCAGGATCCTGAACCCACAGCTTTGTTCCTCCTGGTGAGCCACAGCTTGGTCTACCCCAAGACAAAATGAGTCAGTTCCAAACCTTGGCCCAAACACAATGCGCATTGGCTTTATATATGAAGATGTTACTTTTATAATCAGACGTTCTCTCTCCAGCGATTCATAACGCATTATAATAATAATTAGGGGTGTCAAATTAGTGCATTAATTGAGATTAATTAATTACAGACATATTAATCAAGTTAATTTTTTTAATCGCATTAATCTATTTTGAATTCTTTAACTTCATTGTTTCCATCTGCGAGTTGCAAAGTGACATAAGGGTTGTTCAACTTGACACTTGGCAACTAAATTAAATGTAATTAATTAAATTTAGTTTAGTTTAGTTTACTTTATTTAAAGGACACATTAAAAAAGATGGCTGCACCAGAGTTAGCACAGAGCTACTTTCCATCTGTAGTCCTTCACAAATAAGTGAAGGACTTACAGAAAGAAAACATGAAATAAAAGCCTTTAAGAAATGTACAACAATATTAGCGCATTGGATAAAAACAAACAAGAGCAGGTTAGGACAGCGGGAAGGATGATGTGGTTGGAGGAGGTCATTAAGTGCGTATGACAGGTTTGAGCGTTTTTCAAATTTTTATTTAGTTTGGTAGATTAATACCTGTTGTAATTATAAATGATAGTTTACGTTAATCAGAACAATTTTATGGAGAAAAATGTGAAAATATGTTGAAAATACCAGGAAGTAGAGCAGAGTTTTAAACTGATGACATCACACTAAAGACATTTTTAAGTTTCTCACAAGAAACAGATTTTTATGGCTCTGCAAACACACATTTTAAAAAAAGTGAGTGTATTTTTATGGCTCAAGTAAAAAAAAAAAGTTACATTTGAAGAGTTTGGTCCAATTTATGACCTGGTCACTAGGCAACTACCCAGCGTGATGTCATCATTGATGAACAGGAAGTAAATTTTTAATGCTAAAAAATGGCCAAACTGGAATGAAATTTGAAAAATGTTTAGTAAAACTTTAAATATAATGACCTTAACCACGTCTTTGTGAAATGAGTTCAACCTGTCAGAGGCACTTTAAGATTAGACGGGGCTGGTTGTGAAGAGCTTTGTAAGTGATGAGGAGTATTTTAAAGTTGATGCGCTGCTGTATGGGGAGCCAGTGGAGCTGTTGAAGGACGGGGGTGATATAGTCTCGTGAGCGGTGTGGGTGAGGAGGCGAACAGCAGAGTTCTGAACGTACTGGAGTTTTTGAAGGTCGGTGGAAGGCAGTCCAATTTAAAACAAATATCCACCATCACATTGGCCAGTAGAGTGAAGCTTTCATGTCACTGACACATCACTTCTTCACGTCCACAGCCCCATGCGCCACCCTTCACTGGAGATCCACAAAGCGTTTCTCTACAGGGACCTCCAGCTGCCTCGCGGAGAAGAACCCGGGACCAGGGAAAGAGAGAGAATAATAAACCACATGTTCAGTGAGTTAGTTTGTTTCTCCAACACCATAGACCTGTTCACATACGGTAAAGGACTTTTGCCAAAACACTTTTTATCTACAAACTCACACATCACAGCAAAATCTAAAATTACATGAGCAGAAAGATCAAACAACAAAGAATCAAACAGGACAAAGGTCTGAGCAGAAGACACCCCTGGTCTAAGTACAATGAATGCTCTGGGACATTTATCCATCTGCCTGTTTGTTGTTACTTTTCTGAATAATTTCTGATTTTCTAACGATTCTATTGACCTATGACTGTTTCATAGTCACACAATATGGACCTTTAGCTCTCTGCTCGGTCTGTTTTTGATAAGATAAAGCCTCCGTTTCGTTGCATAACCGTTAATTCAGCCGCTTATCTGCTCATTATCAAAATAAACAAGAACTGTGCTGCTTTCTCAGAGCCACTCGTGCTGTAAAAACATCATTAAGTCACGTCATTAAAGGGTTAATTATGTAACTTTTCTGGAGGACTATCTGACCCGGGTCAAAGATAATCCCAGAGGAGGTCCCGGGATCAGACCTGGTTTAGATCTGGGACTAGGACGGTCCAGGAAGTGAGGTTTAGTTAAGTCTTAAGTTCAAAAATCGAGAGAGAGAGAGAGAGGAGAGAGAGAGAGAGAGAAAAAGTGAAAGCACGCGAATAAACGAGAGAGAGAGAGAAGAGAGAGAGAGAGAGAAAGAGAGAGAGAGAGAGAAAGAAGAGACACAGAGAGAAGAGTGAAAAGAAGAGAGAGAAAGACTGGGGAAAGAAAGACAAGGAAGAAGAGGAGCCAGAGAAGAGAGAGCAAACCGAAAAGAGAGAAGAGACAGAGGAGAGAAAGAGAGAGAGAAGAAAGGAGAAAGAAAGAAAAATAAGAGACAGAGGAGTGAAGAGGAAAGAGAAAGAAAGAGAAGAGAAGGGAACGAAAGAAGAAAAAGGAGTCAGAGAAGAGATGGAGAAGAGAGAGCGAAGAGAAAAAGAGAAGAGACAGAGAAGAGAGAGAAAGAATAGAACAACAGAAAAGAGAGATGAGGGAGGAAATCAAGGAAATGAGGAGTGAGAGAGAGGAGAAAAAGAAAGAAAAAAGAGACAGAAGAGAGGGAGAAGGAAAGAAAAGAGAAACAGAGAATGAAGAGAAAGAAAGGAGAGAGGAGAAAGAAGATTGGACAGAGAGAGAAGAGTGAAGAGAAAAGAGAAAGAGGAGAGACAGAGAAAGAGAAAAGAAAGGAATGACAAAGCAAAAGCAAGAATCTCTCTTTCTTCTTTTCTCTCTCGTTCCCCTCTCTCATCCCTTGTCTTTCCCTTTCTCTTTTCTCCTTTCTTTCACTTTCCCCTCTTTCTCTCTCTCCTCTCCTTTTCTCTTCCCTTGTATTTCCTTCTTCTCTCTCTCTTTCTCTCTCGTTTATTCACGCGTGCTTTCACTTTTTCTCTCTCTCTCTCTCTCTCTGAAACAATCTGCCTCGAGCAGCTCATGTTTGACCCTAAAGTGAAAGAGTTCCTTCAAAAACATACCAACTATAACGTTAACCTGTTCACATTCTGTATTGTTAGTATAAAGTACAGTTTGCATGTTCTACCTGTGTCTGTGTAAGTTTCATCCCAGGGCTTCTTCCCCAGTTTGAGTTATATTTCTTGAATGAGTGGAACATGCTGGTTGTTTTCATGATTTAAACTGTTAGAAGTTTTAAGAGAGAGAGAGAGAAGAAAGGAGAGAGTGAGGAGAGAAAGAAGAAAGAAAAAGAGAGAGAGTGAGGAGAGAAAGAAGAAAGAAAAAGAGAGAGAGTGTGAGGAGAGAGAGAAAGAGAAGAGAGAGAGAGAGGGAGAGAGAGAACGGGAGGGAGAGAGAGGAGAGTAAAAGGAGAAGAGAGGGGGGAGAGAGAGTGAGGAGAGAAAGAAAAGAAGAGAGAGAGTGAGGAGAGAAAGAAAGAGGGAGAGAGAGACGAAAGAGAGAGCAAAAGAGAAAGGGAGAGATAGTCAGATGGTGAGAGACACAAAAGAGAGAGAAGAGAAAGGAGAGGGAGGAGTGAGAGGAGCAGAGAGAGGAGAGAGAGTGTGAGAGAGAAAAGAAAGAGAAGAGAGAGGGAAGAGAGAGAAAGGGAGGGAGAGAGGGGAGAGTAAAAGGAGAGAGAGATAGAGGAAAAGAGAGAGAAAAGAAAGAGGGAGAGAGTGAGTAGAGAAAGAGGAGAGAGGGGAGAGAGAATGAGGAGAGAAAGAAGAAAGGAAAGAAGAGAGAGAGTGTGAGGAGAGAGAGAAAGAAAGAAAAGAGAGAGGGATGAGAGAGAAAGGGAGGAGAGAGAGGAGAGTAAAAGGAGGAGAGAGGGAGAGAAAAGAGAGAAAAGAAAAAGAGAGAGAGTGAGGAGAGAAAGAAGAAAGAAAAAGAAGAGAGAGTGAGGAGAGAAAGAAAGAGGAGAGAGAGAGGGAAGAGAGGGAAAGGGAAGGAGAGAGGAGAGTATAAGGAGGAGAGAGAGGGAGAGAAAAGAGAGAGAAGAAAAAGGAGAGAGAAAAGAAAGAGGGACAGAGTGAGGAGAGAAAGGAAGAGAGAGAGAAGAAGAGAGAGAGGGTGGAAAAGAGAAAGGGAGAGATAGTCAGATGGAGAGAGATACACAGAAAGAGAGAGAGAAGAAAGGAGAGAAAGAGAGAAGAAAAGGGAGAGGAGCGGAGAGAGAGAGGGGGGAGAGAGAGAGAAGAAGAAAGCAGAGAGAAAAGAGCGCAAGAGAGAGAAGAAAGGAGAGCGAGCGAGAGGAGAGAAGACTGCTGTTAACTAAACAAACACACTCTAAACTTCCGGTGCCCAAACCCGGGTCCGTGTCTCGTGTTTCCTCCGCCCCTGCGCAGCGCCTCTCCGCCGCGGCTCGCGCACGTTCCGCTGTGTTTATCCGATGACGCGAATCAGGTGGAGGCGCAAAGCTGCTCAGTAATCCCGCTAAACAGCACCAGCACCGCGCGGAGCTCCAGAGAGTCTGACACCGGCTCTCCCTGCAACACTCACCCGGACTTTACCACGCTTTCCCCGGCTACGACGCGCTCAGCCCCGGGACAAGTTACGGTGGTAGTGTTTTTTTGTTTTTGTTTTTTTTTTACCGCCGCTGCTTTGAGGCTTTCGAGGAATATTCTTCTTCTTCTTTCCCGGGGCTTCGCGGCGACAGACGGCTTTACGAGCGAGGTAAGACGGATTCTGCGGCGGACAATCTGCTCCCGTGACATTTAACGAGTCAGAGAAGCATAATGAACAACGTAACGTATTTGTATCGCTTTTTACGTAAACTTGCACTCGTATAATGAGACTTTACGATAACGTGAGGTGTTTTAAAGTCTCGTGTTGTCAGTGTTGGGAAGAAAACTTTGGAAATGTAGCGTATTTAGTGAGAGAATTGGGCATGTTGTTGAACTTTTTAGGTTCATGCTTGATATCTTTGGATCTGTAGGTCACGTATTTGCAAAAAGTTTACTAAATGAACAAGACATGCTTCAAAATGTCTGTTTATGTAATTTTTGTGGAAAACTCAGTTAAGAGACGCAAAAGTTTAATAGACAGTGTGACCTGTGTCATTAGAACATTAAATTTGAATTAATAGATTCTGATATTGAGCAAAAAATGACGAGCAGACGCATCACATCAGAGTCAATACTTTATTTTTGTAACATTTATTATCATAAAACATTCTTTTCTTTTCCGAAACAATAAAACAATAATGTAATAATTTGGATTGCACTGAAATTAATGCGATTCATGAAAACATGATACAAATTGTGCTACAAGTGTTCATTTATTTATTGAAAAAATGTAATGCAATACCATGTCTGTAAAGGCCATTGTAAACTTAAATAAAATAATACATATGTCTGCTTTAATAGCATCTATCAAATCTTACAAAATGTTTCAAATATTATTACAAATAAAAAAATACAATAATACATTCTTTAATCAATCAGCTTATTATACAAATTAATTTACTTATCCTCTTCTAATTGGCTCTGTGCACAGAAACATCAGTTGGCTTGTTTATGTTCTAAATAGCTAACTTCTGTTCATACAGGCACTTCCTGTTCAGTTCATTTCTTTGAGGTTTTCACTGCACCAGCTTAAAACAATAAATACTCTTTAGATCAGACAGTGACAGTGAGTTTGTGGTGAATGTTACAGAAAACACGTTAAAGAAGAATATTTCACCAGAGACCTTGTGTGTTAAAAGAGACGTGTTGTATCTAAATGCTAACGCTAACAGGAAATGCTTATTTGAACAGAAGTTAGCTATTTTGAACAAAAACTAGCCAACTGATGTTCTGTGCACAGAGACAATTCCGGCGTCCCTTCGTAGGTTGTCCCACTTTTTCTTGAAAAAATCCCTTTCGTTCAATATCTGACTAAAAACTAATTATGAAACACCTGGAAATGTTAAAGATAAAAATCTCATTGTGTCCCTAATATTTAGAGTCAAATAGCCTCTGGGACGAATTAGACTCAGTTTATATTAAAACAAAAAAAAAAACTAAAAACATGTCCATTAATGCCTCCCCTGACCCTTCTCCCAGGGCTCCCCTGCAAAAGAGATTCTGAATCTCAGTGGGACTTCCCTGGTTAAATAAAGGTCAATTAAACAATTAAAATGAAACATTGTAAACTGACACACACACAAAAAAAAAAAAAAAAAAAAAAAAAAAATATATATATATATATATATATATATATATATATATATAGGATTTGTATTGGCTCTGCCTAAATTTTTGTTGAGTAATTTTAGGTCCTAAAACTCATTTTTACCTCAGTTACCTTCAGCTTTGGCAAAGGAATTGTCAAACTAGTGTAACTCAGCTGTAAACACCAGCTTTACCAATCCTTATATTTACCAAAAAAAACTTTTTTGGCGGAAATTAGATTCTGTTTTGTTTTGTTTTGGTTTTTTTTTGTTTGGAGAAAGTTGTCACTTCTGATCAGAGCCTGTCAGTCTCAGAAGATAAAACTACAGGGATACAGCTTTAAAAAGACTCCAGGCATTTGCTTGAAGCAGTTTTTGAATTTTTACCGATTTTAGTGAGACGTTTGAGGGAAAATAAGACATTGTAAGCAAAATCGACTTTTTTGAAGCTTTATTCTGTGAGAGATCTTTCGTTCCTTTCAAAACATATATACAAACAAATACACCTGTGATGTCATAGATAGATCTGTGAGGTCATAAGTAGATCTGTGATGTCATAGGTAGAACTCTGAGATCTTCTGCTGTTTAAGTTTATAAATCTTTCAGACCTGTTTTGAGCGTTTCTGCAGCCTTAGCATATCAGGCAAGATCGATTTGTTTGTTTATGAAACTTTCTTTTCAGTCAGTATATGGAGCTCTAACTCACTTCCTGATGTGGGAAAAAAACATGACTATTGTGTGTGTTTTACTACGCTCTTTTTCTTGGTTGTGGTGCATAAGATGTTTGAAGTAAGACATTTTATAATTTTGTACAAACTTGTATGACTCTTTAGACTTGTGTTGCCTTGTATGAACCGTCTAAATGATTTTATAGACTCCATGTTGTTGCCTATTACAAGGTTTATCTCGTGCAAAGTGGAACCGCGCTGTTAACAATTTGGAAAAAGAAAAAAACTGGAGTATTTGTGGCTTTAATAAAGATGAAAGCAGCAGGACTAAGAGCTGAACAAACTAGTGGAGGAAAGTAACGTATTACATATATTCAGCATAATGTTTATTGAGTGAATTTTTAAATGTATGTGTGGAAAAATCTTTGACATGAAATCACGAAAATATCATTGTGTAGCTCTTGTAGTTGTTTTAGTCAGGTTGCAAATTGGTTTTATTACTATTAAATTGCTTGTGTCTGTTTTAGTCCTGCCTTTAGCCTGGACCCTGGAGCAGACCTCACTTCAGTCCTCTGTTTAAGCTTGATGATAGGACAAGAGAAAACACAGGCGAAAACCAGACGTAAAAGAGCAGATAAAACATGAAATAATGTTCCTCACCAAACGCCGACTTGATCCTGTGACAAACGATCATTTTTCCAGTGATGAAAACCGTATTTGTTGCTTTGATAGACTTAACAAAGCAAAGCTAGCGCATTAGCATCAGCTGTTTCCTGTTTGTCGAGGCAAAACACTATAAATAAATACTCTAAATCCTGTGAGTAATGTTTTTTTTATACATTTTCTCGTTTTGATCAGTAAAATATATCTTGATGCTTATTGTATTGAGGGAATTATATTGGAGTAAACATATGTATCGTATCAGAAGGCTCTCGGCAATACCCAGCCAATAGAGCAGGGGTGTCAAGCTCATTTTGACAAAGGGCCACATTGGCACCGGGATTGTCCTCCAAGGGCCGGTTGTAACAGAAATTAAATGTACTAATCTTTGACATACTACAAATAATAGTTGTATTTGAATATTATATATTTATTGAAGCGACAATAACTGAATATACATCTGCATTAGTCAGAAAAATTACTTACTCTTTAGGTTTCAGACCAATTGTTTTATTAGGTCAAGACATCCAGATTACTTCTGGCACTAATAAAAAATACAAGTGAACCTTATAGGACGTTGAGGGCCGCATGAAATGAGGTAGAGGGCCGCATCTGGCCCCCGGGCCTTGAGTTTGACACCTGTGCTATAGAGGGATTATCAGTCGACGCCACTTTCCGCTTTATGTATGTGCTTTATCCATCTAGTTAGCTGGGGAAACTTCTTTGAATAAACCAACAAAACGAGACAGAGCAGCTGTGTGGATCAGGTCTGAACCGGTCTGACAGACGTCTGTCTCCTGAAGCTTGAGACAGTGTTTTACTGAACCTTTTAAAGGTGGGGTAGCTAACTTTCTTAGTTGTAAATTAGTAAACTTTGTGCTATCCACTAAATAGTATGTAGTAAATACAGCACTTTGTGAAAAAAAAACAGACCTCTGAGTACTGTCTGAACTGAATAATAAAGAATTTTTGTTCTAATCAGGAGCTGAATGCTGCTCTCTGATTGGCTGAGCTTGAGTGATCCTCTCCAGTTTCACTTTGTTGTTTGTAAAACAAAGTTTATAAGCCATAAATGCAACCAAAAAGAATACATGTCGATATTAACCATGTGTCGAAGGATTTATAAAAGGATGTTGTCAAATTTAAATCCTAAATCGTGTTTGCAATGTTAAAATCAGCTACCCACTTTTAAGGGTCAAAGAGTCGAATTTCGTTCACAAATCTTGGATTAGCAGCAGAACTTTTGTTTTCTCACAGATAAACTCTTGTAGTTACTGACAACGGGGCTTTTTCCACTTGTTTCCACTGTTTGTGTGTATGACACCAGTGGCTCTTTCTGCAGGTCGAGTGCGTGCATCGCCCGTGTTGATAAATAAAAAATCTCTAAGATATCTAAATTATATTTTCCCAATAACATCATTGTGTTTTCTTATTTTAATGAATGTTATAACCCAAAATATTCCCAAATTCTCAAAATTGATTGAAAAATTAACCATAAATAAAGTGTTTAACATTGAATTTCACCTCCTTTTAAAAGTTCAAACACCCCCTTTATAGAGCTTGTGTACCCCTGGGCCCCTGTCACCAAACTTTAAATGGTCTCTATTTATATAGTGTTTTTCTATCTTTCCAGGCACTCAAAGCGCTTTACAATCTAGCATCCACTCGCCCAGTGTAACAGACACTGATGTGGGTTAAGTGTCTTTCCCAAGGACACAACGACAGTCCACTCTTGTCGTCCCACTGTGGCTCCTGGTGTTCCAGCGGTCTCCCATCCAAGTACTAACCAGGCCCTGACTTGCTTAGCTTCTGAGATCTGTCAGTCTTGGAACAAGATGTTGAAACTCTAAGACTGATTTAAAATGTGTTAAAATATTAAGTCAACTCAAGCTTATTCAAAAACTAAATCATATATTTAAAATCTCCTTTGGATCTAATATGTCAAGAAAATGGATCAATACAAACTTGGAGCTATCCTTGTTTGTGTTTTCACTCACCTTGTGTGTTTGTGGATGCTTTGAAAGGATTAAAAACTTGTAAGAAATGTTTTCTTACGTTTCATGTGAGTAAATTGCAGCATAAATTTCACATTGTTAACTTTTTATAATATTTTTTTCTCCATTCACCTGCAGTATCTTGCCTTAAACTAAACCTAAAAAGAAAAAATATAATCGCAATTTTTCCCCTCACATTGATCGTTCTCCATTTTTGATTCGATTTAGTTTAATCTTTTCAAAAACAAAAGAAACATGGCATTTGTGAACATGATTTTTTTTTTACATTATAGATCAATATTCTTCCCCAAAGTTTAATTTTTGCTTCAAACCACACAATTTTTACTGACAAAGGATTGGTTTTCGATCATTCAATTCAAAACCCACAACCAAACGAATCCAACTTTACCTCCAAACTTATGCAGCGTCGAGAAAACTTTTAAACTATGACTTTTTTTTAGCACAAACTTGTCACGTTGCCAGGTCACATGTGAACTCTCCACATTCACTCACTGTACTTCCTGTTTGCACCAATCAGAACTGTAAACTTCAGCCAATCAGAGGCGAGGATTCCCCAGGCCGTTGGTTCATAACGAAGCGTGTCTCCAGCGGTTAATTTCATCGGACAGAGGCTAATCCTGGCTCCGCTCTGTCTGGGACTTTAACACGACTCTTTCTGTCGTTTGTTGGGCCTGATTCTGAAAAACTAAAGATAAGAAACAGAACTTTAACTGTAATCATGATTTGAAGCAATAATCTCAAGCATTGTTAATAATAAAAGTGAATGGATGTGTATTTAGCATAAGCCTGTGGATAAGACTTCATAATAACTCTGTATTGTCTTGAAGAGTAAGTTTAAGGAGAGATATTGTGATTATTCTATGTCAGGGGTGTCCAAACTTTTTTCATCAAAGGCCGCATGAAGACTAAATTAAGGGCCGACCTGGGACATAGAGAAGTGACCATAAATTTTGGCTCATAAAACATATATTTTCAAAATTCGTTACTCATTGCTTTTTGTGCCAAGTGTTCAGAAGGTTTGAGGGCCAGCAGAAGTTGGTTTGAGGGCTGCATTTGGCTCCCGGGCCACAGTTTGGACATGCTTGTTCTATGTATTTAGTAGTAAACTATAAACTATGTAGATAAAGTACATTATGTTCATTGTAAAACACAGAAGTGATCTATAAAGGCTTAGAAATAAAAGTAGGTTTAGGGTTGGGCCAAAAAATCACAATCTTAACTTTGTTGGAGCTCGATGATAATTCATGCGCATTAAAGGGTACCCTGACTATGAAGATAAATCTGGCTAAAACGCTAGTACTGGTCATGTTTACTAAAATAAATGGCAAACAAATATATAACTGCTTACTAGTTTTTATAAAATCGTCATTGTTTATGTTGTTTTAAAGCCACTGGGCGCCGCCATATTGGTTGATGACATAAAATAGTGTTTCCATGGTTACTCCCACGGTTTCATTTGTGAACAGTTTCCACAAAAACACCACTGACAGTGTCCAGTTCTTGCCTCTTCCTCTCGAATATCTTCAGTGTCACTAGATTCCACATTATCTTCCTGTATTTGGCTTTGCTCCAGCTCAAACTGAAAAGGTTTAACTGAGGAATTCATGTTGCTTAGTTACCTGCTATCGCCTGTTACCTTGACAACACTATTTTATGTCATAACCACAGCAAAATGGCAGCCTCCATGTAATTTCTTTAAAACACTATTTTGATAAAACTACAAATACTTCTAAAGGTATTTGTCCTGTATTTATATAAGTGATGATATTATAAATGTTTTAGGGTAAACATGTGATTATATCCTGGGTTCCCTTTAAGATTGAAGACAGGTCCATCAGCCAATCACAATGCAGTAAATGCAAACGTTGCAGAAAGTGAGCTGCCGCACCACTACAGTCTTTATTAGAAAGATTAAAATGACCACTGATAATGAAAAGCCTTTAAAGTGCATATTCATTTTTAGTTAAGCAAAGTCAAATGTTGTAAGTGTATTAATAGCAAAAGAACATTGCTACACTGTGTATGCTTCTTTAATTTGATTGACTTGGAAATGGATCATGTGTTTGCACTTGTGTTCTTAATATAAATGAACAGAGAGAAAGAAAATGTGCTCGCAATAATGATAAATTCTTATACCAATAGCTGTGATCCGACCCTTTGTCACTAGTCTGGGTTTGAATATGGCTCTAGGAGAAAAATACTCGCCCACTACTGATCTAGATCTATAAACAAGACTCTAAAATCCTAGAATAAACAATCTTCATTTTGTGCAGTGTAGCCTCAGAAACAGCCCCACAGCTTGAGAAACCCAGGTCCAGACGACGTGTTTCTGTTCAGAGCGACCTTCAGCTCATCGTCTCATAAATTGCCGGTGACATAATCGAGTCGCTGCGGCTGCTCTGGACGTTTGTGTCAGTGAAGGCCACATCGATCAGGACCCGCGGTGAGTTCGAGCTGACGTCACGTGTGGGAATTCTGAGCGCTGTCCCCGGGCTGTGTTTTCTCACTCTCTCTCTGCGCCACACACAGACATTCTCACTTTAATAAGCAACAGCAGACAAGTGCAGACAGGAAATTACAAATACTGAGATTGATTTATATAATAATAATAATAATACATTTTATTTATATAGCGCTTTTCTAGACACTCAAAGACGCTTTACAAACAAAGACAGTTAAACAAAGCCAGGTACAATACATAAAAACAGTTAGTAATTACAACATTAATCAATCAATAAAAACAGATTAAACAGATGGGTCTTGACATTTTATTTAAAGTGTGTTTGATCAGTAAAACACTGAACATGATTATACAGTATTTCAGATTTGACCAAACATTTTGCTTGTTATCAATAGATAGATAGATGGATCGATCCAGGTGGAGCTGGTGAACTCGGTGATACAGTAAGACTATCCACTCAATATATTCCTCTGGAGAAACTTCTGCTGCAGCAAATGTAAACGTTCTGCAGCATTTTAGAGGTTCAAAGTTAGCATCCCGAGCCTCATGCCCAGTGTTGGGGAGTAACAGAATACATGTACCGCCGTTATGTATTTCTATTCCGTTACAGTACGGCTTTCAATCGAGGTATTTAGAAAACAGTTACTTTTATAAAATCAATGGAATACATTGCATTTGTAAAACAAATGTAGACCTCTTGTTAAAATCACCACACAACAGGACGTGTAATGTTTTCAAAGTAGCAGCTTGACGCGCTGTCAGACTGACCAATCAGATTGTCCCTTTATGGACAGGTACATTTGAAGTTTGTTGATGGTTGTCTCATCTGTTTAACTTTTTTGGGACTTTATTTACGATAAACAAAGAGAAGACGCCTGCGTTTGGAGCGTTGATTTTTAACTAATGGCATTTGTTTTTCAAAAAGGAACAGTTTGTTTTCGCTATAAAAAGTGCTGGACATTCGGACACAGCTTTCCCTGCCAATGACGTCTGTTCACATCATAGACCTTTTATTCTCTGCAGCGATGTGGGACCGTATGTGAGATGCACAACTAGTGGTTCTTAAAAGGTATTACAATCACAAATGAACTTGGGTTGCCAGAGTGTCGGAAAAAAAGCCCACAAAAAGATGAGATTCCACGGACCAATCAGGAATAAGTTATGCATTGAATCATGGGTATTAACCAGAAAGTCACTTTCTCAGACACCTGACTGTCATGGTTTGTTTCCAAGAAAAGCATTTTTACACAATGTGGGTGGAGCCTAATGAGAACTGTGTAGAAACAAGTGCATGAGCCTATCACAGACAGTTGTGTCTGTGTCCTGGAGCAACATCAGTTCAAACTTAAACATGTTCCTGACTCATGGTTCAAAATTCACTTCAGGTTTTAGAAACCAAACTGGCAACCCAACTGAGAGAGTCATGTGAGGCTCATTCTGCTTTCTGATTGGATAATAAATTTAAACATCAACAAAGGGACATCATGTCCATTGCTTTTTTATAATAAATAACTCAAAATTACAATGACTTACAGTAAAAATAATAGTATTTTTGGACATGTTGACCTTGTATCTGTGGACACATAGATCTTGTTTGTGAAATCGGACATCAAAATCTTACATACCGTTCCTTTAATGTAGAATAACAGTTTTTTTTTTATGTAAGTAGACACTTGTAGGTCTCTTTTGATGTACAACATGTCATGATTCCAGTTGCACAAAGTTTTCTGTGGAGCTGTGAATATTGTTTAAAATGAGCAGGGCTGGAACTGAAAGAGTTAATCACTTGGTTGAAAAAAATAAGCCACTCAGAGGAGAAAGAATAGTATCTCTCAGACAGAATTCCAGCTGAGTTTGTGATGAAGTGTTAGAACAGGACACGAAGACTCGTATAGTACAGTGTGTTTAATAATCTGATGTGAGGAAGTACTTTTACTCCAGCTGCAGTATTTCGTTCTCATAACATCTGCAGTTCTTCCGGTGGACAGAGTTTGTTGTGTAAGAGTGAGCTGAAGCTGTGATAAGCGTTCAGAGGAGAGTTTCTATAAGGAGACGTTGGCTGAGTCACATGTTGTAACTGATTGACTGTCACATGTGTTCTTCACCCTGAGCCTGTACTGTACTATTATATACAGTACTGTGTGTTTGTCCTCAAAAGTATGGATTATAATTAACTCACTGTGCAGCCCATGGATCACTCTGCAACAACACAAACCAAAATGTATTTCTAGATCGGTTAAAATGTCTTAAAACCTGGATTTTAAACTTTATTTTTGGTGTTTTTTCTAGTTAAGATGGTTTTACTTGATGTATTTAGATCAAACGACTTGTCTCAGTTTGTTTTCTTGTCTTTGTCTAGTTATAGTCCTGGTTCAGTCCTTGAAGCTCTTGTAGTCCAGTTATAGTCCTGATTGAGTTCTTGAAGCTCTTGTAGTCCTAGTTCAGTCCTGGTTCAGTCTTTGAAGCTCTTCTAGTCCAGTTATAGTCCTGATTGAGTCCTTGAAGCTCTTGTAGTCCTGGTTACAGTCCAGGTTGAGTCCTAGAAGCTTTTTTAGTCTAGTTATAGTCCTGGTTCTAGTCCTGTTGAAGCTCTTGTAGTCCTGGTTCAGTCCTGGTTCAGTTCTGGTTCAGTCTTTGAAGCTCTTGTAGTCCTGGTTCAGTCCTGGTTCAGTTCTGGTTCAGTCTTTGAAGCTCTTGTAGTCCTGGTTCAGTCCTGGTTCAGTTCTGTTCAGTCTTTGAAGCTCTTGTAGTCCTGCTTCAGTCTTGGTTGAGTCCTAGAAGCTTTTTTAGTCTTAGTTATAATCCTAGTTCAGTCCTTGAAGCTCATGTAGTCCGGTTACAGTCTGGTTCTAGTCCTGTTGAAGCTCTTGTTGTCCTGGTTCCGTCTTGGTTCAGTCCTCGAAGCTCTTGTAGTCCAGTTATAGTCCTGGTTCAGTCCTTGAAGCTCTTGTAGTCCATTTATAGTCCTGGTTCAGTCCTTGTGAAGCTCTTGTAGTCCTCATTCAGTCCAGGTTGAGTTCTTGAAGCTCTTGTAGTCCAGTTACAGTCCTGTTGAAGCTCTTCCTGGTTCAGTCCTTGAAGCTTTTTTAGTCTTGGTTCAGTCCTGTTCCAGTCCCGTTGAAGCTCTTGTAGTCCAGTTATAGTCCGGTCACAGTCCTGTCGAAGCTCTCTTAGTCCGTTTACAGTCTGGTTCTAGTCCTGTTGAAGCTCTTGTAGTCCTGGTCCAGTCCTTGAAGCTCTTGTAGTCCACTTATAGTCCGGTTATGGTCCAGTACCAGTCCTGTTGAAGTTCTTGTAGTCCTGGTTCAGTCCTGTTGAAGTTCTTGTAGTCCTGGTTCAGTCCTGTTGAAGCTCTTGTAGTCCGGTTATAGTCTGGTTCTAGTCCTGTTCCAGTCCTGTTAAAGCTCTGATAGTCCTGGTTCAGTCCAGGTTTAGTCCTTGAAGCTCTTGTAGTCCGGTTATAGTCTGGTTACAGTCTGGTCACAGTCCTGTTGAAGCTCTTGTAGTCCTGGTTCAGTCCTGGTCCAGTCCTCGAAGCTTCTTTAGTCATGATACAGTCCTGTTTGAGTCCTTGTACTTATAGTCCGGTTATAGTCCAGTACCAGTCCTGTTGAAGTTCTTGAAGTCCTGGTTCAGTCCTGTTGAAGCTCTTTTAGTCCAGTTCCAGTCCTAGTTGATTCCTTGAAGCTCTTGTAGTCCATAGTCCTGTTCCAGTCCTGTTGAAGCTCTTGTAGTCCAGTTATAGTCCGGTCACAGTCCTGTTGAAGCTCTGATAGTCTTGGTTCAGTCCTGGTTTAGTCCTTGAAGCTCTAGTCCAGTTATAGTCTGTTTACAGTCCGATCACAGTCCTGTTGAAGCTCTCTTTGTCTGGTTACAGTCCAGTACCAGTCTTGTTGAAGCTCCTGTAGTCCTGGTTCAGTCCTGGTCCAGTCCTTGAAGCTCTTTTAGTCCAGTTCCAGTCCTGTTCCAGTCCCGCTGCAGCCGGTACAATGGTCTCATTGATTGTTTGTTGGCGTCAGAGTATTTTCTCGTCGATGAATTCAGAGAAACGCTGAACTTTCAGGAGAAAACAGTCACAGTTGAGCCTTTGTGGAGTCCGGCTTTAATCCAGGCTCAGATCTGTTTGCAGAACACATTTAGACACGGCTTTATTCAATCAAACTCTACAGGGTTATTTAAGCGGGGCAGTTGCATAATTTATTATTTATTTTTCACTTTAGGGTGTCGTCTTGAGCTGTTTTGATAATCTAAATTGAATTATTGTTCTTTTACACCAAATACTGTCATAATAGTGTTTATCTGTTTGTTTATTTCTAGATCCAGACACATTAAAGGTGGACTGTTTAGCAAAATATAGAGATTTGTTTGATCCATTGTCTCAAAATGATTCAAAAGCAATCTTTATTTCAACTGTGTAACAGTGATTTCATGTTTAAAGTGAAGCTAAACACTAAAACAACCCTTTTAGGCTGCTGCTGAGAGGTTTTCAGTTTAATAATACACGCTCAGTCAGTAAAACACATTTAAAATGAGTTTACAACAAGACAACACTGAAGTAATGTCTTATATCATTTATTTATCAGCCGTTTACAAACAAGATCATATAAAACGATGGAGTCTGTTGTATGAATCAGCAAATAAAATGAGGGTAAAGTTATCTAAATGCTTGTTACTGTTGCTTTGTCACATCACTGTCATGAACGCTCTGACTTTGGGACGTCCCATGATTCCGTAGTGTCCCAGATGAACGCAGCACAGCCCTCGGCACAGGGCGGACGTCCATATTTGGCAACTCTCCACTATTCACAAAGCCCCAAGCTTAAACACAATATCATACACCACCCTAATATAACACTAACCTTACCCACATGGTCCGGACACTTTAGAATTTTAGTGCAAACTGAGCAAACGACCAAGTTTCAAGTTCATTTAAATCAGTGGTTCTCAACCTTTCAGTCATGACCCCCTAAATAACAACCGTAGCCATTTGTGACCCTCAAACACAAAATGTACCTGCAAAGTGACAAAGTCCTGTCTGATTTTAATTTGAAGACAAACCTAGATAAACTCATCTTGTAGGCCAGCAAATAGGAATACACATTTGAAGCCGTCAAACCTTGTTTAAGATCTTAATGTGCTGAGGACCTCTTGAAGTCATTTAGCCCAGATTGAGAACCATTGATTTAAACAATATAATTACAAAAAAATGTTTTGTATTTTCAAACTGCTATTTATGTTAAATACAAGTGTCTTACAAATAAGCCATTGTTCAGCTTAATAGTTTCCGCTTTAAAGCTGCAGTCCAGCTTCATAAGTGTAAATTTAAGTATCAGCGATACATATCAGGATACACCACTTTGTTACAATACGTGTATTACCAATGAGTTTGTCACAATATATCCCCGTATCGATTCATTGAGTACAGCCCTAGTTGTGATCTACTTTTCCCCAGGGACGGCCCTGAGCATAGGCCAACTAGGAAGGTGATTTAATCGCCCAAACTACCTTGTACAGAAGTCTCATAAAAAATGAGGCTTTTTGTCAGGACAAAAAGCCTCATGTAGTCCGGTTATAGTACATATAAATTATATAAAAACTATAAAAGTTTTTCAGCGGTGTCCCAAATTTTATTTAAGGGTTAGCTAAACTTTAATTAACCCGGTGATTCCCAAAGTCGGGCCTTTAAATTGTCCTCACAACAAACACAAACTCTCTGAAGCAGTAAAAGTTGTCTTGAGATGTTCTGCTGTTTGTGCACTTTTAACGCTCCACAGAAAACGAATCAGATAACATTTATCTGAAGGAAGTCTGCGGTTACATTCCTCTGAAATGGACCACGAAGGCTGCCATAAATAACTTAAACAAAGACTAAGACAAGAGTAAGCACTGTATATATGTTTTATGTAACGTTTGTGATTAAGAGGACACAAAATCAAAAGCATTTAAGTGAAATTAGCTTGGATCTATATTAATTGGGTATATGTAGCTTGTAGCAGACATTTTTTTTAATTATTTAAAGTCAAAATTGTTCGAAATGTTTGATAATTTCCATATAATTCTCATTCTTTTTTCATTATGTTGTTCTTGATGCATAAATGTCATCAGAGCTTCTCCTAAAGGTCCATCAGATAAAACTGCCATTACATCACACACTCACGCCGGCTGCTGATTGGACGCCCGGTCACCGTGACGACCGGCCAACGCGGCGACTGTCAATCAATGTTTTCTCGTCGATAAACAGTCCGAGCGGCCGATCTGTGTCCCGACGCCGCGGGGAAACACGTGTGAGTCCCACAGAGAGACGGCCTCAGCTGTCAGCCGGGATTTGATCTGGACCAGTGAGTCCCTGTGGTCCAGACCTGGGTCTAAACAAGTCCTGGTTTAGTCCTGGTTTAATTCTAGAAAGAAGGACTAAAGCAGGATTAAAGCAGGACTAAAACAGGACTACACCAGAGCTAAAGCCGGACTAAAGAATAACTAAACCAGGACGAAAATAGATATGAATCTTTAGAATGAACAATCCAAATTGATATCTATGTTTTACATTCTCTTTTCGCTGGTACAGATTTAAATTTGAAAATTTCCAAACTTTCAGACGCAGCGACGTAATTGATGGCGTCGTTGACACATGTACGCATGGGACGCACATCAACAGCGCCAGGCACATTGGAAAGTTTTAATTAAAATAATAATAGCATTAAGTGCAAGTTGGCATTCATCCCACAACTAAGCAATGCCACGAGAAAATAAAAGACTGAAACAGGACTATAAAGAAAATCAAAAACCACAGCAGCCAAAGTGGGGCAAACAAAAACAGCGAATGGTTTCCCATCCTCACCTTTGGCGCACTGTCCAGTGGTGACGTCACCAGAGCGAATGCTGCAGATACTTGTTCCTAGGGTAGAATAGGTGGGTTTCACATTCTAGAATTCTTGGCAGTTATAAGCCACATGGAGGGCAAGAGGCACTTTTTCCTATTAATAACATTGGACTTTGCCATGGAATAATTCAAAATGATTTAGCTAATTTAAAAAGTGTCGATTTCTAGGATGACTAGACACATTACTGGTTTGCATTGCAAAAATAAACTGCATTTAAACAATATTTATTTTAGCTGCCCTCCACCTCATTGAAATAACATTGGCCTGTAGAATGTTGTGATGTCACGTGAAACCCACCTATTGACCCTGTAAAAGAAGAGGTGTAGAAGTGTTCTTGGTTGCCTGGGATCCAGAACCCACACTTCAGCATACTGCGAAGAGTGGGTCTGGTCACCACGCCCTCCGCCTGCGTTTCAGGCCAAATAGACATCGTACCGTCCAATCAGATTAGTTTATTTGTGTGACGCAGATGAAACAAAGGAGCTGATTGGTCGTTTGTCATTTAGACCAAAATCTAACTTCACTCACCTCACATTAAAATCGTTTTTTGCTTCACTCATTGATTCTGCAGAAATCTGCGATGTTTTTCAGTTCCACGTGATATTTTTTTCATGTATTTTTTCCGTCGGGAGCAGCCATGTTGGATTTTACACGGCGGAACATGCGTGTCTCTGATTGGCTAATTAAACTGTCAATCATGGCTACAGAACTCCGAAAGAGGGACACGGTGACCAGACGATATATTTTTAATGTATCGTTTGGATTTTCCAGGCAAGGTTCTTGGCACTTTCATGAGCAAAAACGCCTATCTACTTGAGTTTTTTTTTTTATCCTTAGTTAAAGGTACATTGTGCAACATTTTGTTTTTACCAAAGACTTGAGCAAAAGCATAGTTTTTCTTGAATTTAAACCATGATCAAAAATATGTAATATTTAATCTGAGCAGTCTTGTATCTAGGGATGGGACGATATACGATATTATCGCTAATCGCAATAATTGAAAGCTGCAATTAAATAATCGTGGCATTTTTTCATAATTGTGATAATCGCACTTGACAAAAATCACAGTTATAGCAGCAGGCGCACACTTGTGTCTTCATAAGAGCCTCTAAAATCTGATGCTGTGAACCCAGTAAGAAGCTGTTTTATGGTTAAACAAATAAAAGGTTCATGTGTTAAAGTTAATTACAGACTCTGAGACAAACTTAGTAGATTTTTGCTCAACATTGTAAACATTTGTTCACTTTGAATCATTATTGATTGTACTTAGACCAAAATACAATAAGTAGTTGTTCAAACACATACATATTGTGTGCTAATAAATATTTCAGTGATTTTTAATCTGTGCACTTTTATGTTTAGTAAATTATCGTGATAATATCGTTAATCGTGATTATTTTGGTCACAATAATTGTGAGTGCAAATTTTAATATCGTCTTTAATATAGCCTCCTTTTGCTTGTTTTTATGGAAATATTATTCCTTTAGCTACAATATTCCACCGTTTGACATAAAACTGATTTATAAATGAACAATGCTCCAATGTTTAATCTTTTTATTTGTTTTTTCACCTGCACAAAGCTACACGCTGTCATTTTAAGTCATTTTAGTTCACGCTTTATTAGTTTTGTGATAATATTTTCCCTGCCGTGGCACTATTTCCCTCGAAGTTAGCGCTGTTATGTAACTAGTTATCTGTGATGTCATAAAGTCTGGCCTCACGTTTCTCTTCTTTTACTTTTATCACCGACTCTTCCACGTGCGGATGATAAAACACAAGAACAACTCGACACCTGCTCGGAGACGTTGCATAAAAGTCGTAAAAGCTAAAGATAAGGTTTTAGTGGAATCTTATCGGAGCTAATGTGGTTTTAATGATCGTTTAAATGAACTTCGTGAACTTTACGAGCAATTATTCCAGCCTGGATTTGAACACAAGCCGGAGAGTGTTGAGTATGAGCGAGAAAAGTTTTGTTACGTCAGTTTAAAGAGGGTTTTTCTGAGTGTTTTTGCTTTCAAAGTCAACGTTTTCGCCGCCGTTCTAGAGAGCTTGTTACCGTTTAGACCTGCCACGTTTGCAACTTGGAATAATTTAGTCAAAACAAGACTTAAACAGTGTTAAAACAGGAGTAAAGTAGGACTAAATCAGGACTAAAACAGGACAAAAGCAGGACAAAAGCAGGACAAAAGCAGGACTAAACCAGGACAAAAACAGGACAAAAGCAGGACAAAAGCAGGACAAAAGCAGGACTAAACCAGGACAAAACAGGACAAAAGCAGGACTAAAACAGGACAAAAGCAGGACAAAAGCAGGACTAAAGCAGGACAAAAACAGGACAAAAACAGGACAAAAACAGGACTAAAGCAGGACTAAAGCAGGACAAAAACAGGACAAAAACAGAACAAAAGCAGGACTAAAGCAGGACAAAAACAGGACTAAAAGCAGGACTAAACCAGGACTAAAGCAGGACAAAAACAGGACTAAACCAGGACTAAAACAGGACAAAAACAGAACAAAAGCAGGACTAAAGCAGGACAAAAACAGGACTAAACCAGGACTAAAACAGGACAAAAACAGAACAAAAGCAGGACAAAAACAGGACAAAAACAGGACAAAAGCAGAACAAAAACAGGACAAAAGCAGGACAAAAACAGAACAAAAGCAGGACTAAAGCAGGACAAAAACAGGACTAAACCAGGACTAAAGCAGGACAAAAACAGGACTAAACCAGGACTAAAGCAGGACAAAAACAGAACAAAAGCAGGACTAAAACAGGACAAAAGCAGGACTAAAACAGGACAAAAGCAGGACTAAAGCAGGACTAAAACAGGACAAAAGCAGGACTAAAACAGGACAAAAACAGGACTAAAAACAGGACTAAAGCAGGACTAAAACAGGACTAAAGCAGGACTAAAACAGGACAAAAGCAGGACTAAAACAGGACTAAAACAGGACTAAAACAGGACAAAAGCAGGACTAAAACAGGACAAAACAGGACTAAAAACAGGACTAAAACAGGACTAAAGCAGGACTAAAACAGGACAAAAGCAGGACTAAAACAGGACTAAAGCAGGACTAAAACAGGACAAAAGCAGGACAAAAGCAGGACTAAAGCAGGACAAAAGCAGGACTAAAACAGGACTAAAACAGGACTAAAGCAGGACTAAAACAGGACAAAAGCAGGACTAAAGCAGGACTAAAACAGGACTAAACCAGGACAAAAGCAGGACTAAACCAGGACTAAAAGCAGGACAAAAGCAGGACTAAAACAGGACAAAAGCAGGACTAAAACAGGACAAAAGCAGGACTAAACCAGGACTAAAAGCAGGACTAAAGCAGGACTAAAACAGGACAAAAGCAGGACTAAAACAGGACTAAAGCAGGACTAAACCAGGACAAAATCAGGACTAAAACAGGACTAAAACAGGACAAAAGCAGGACTAAAGCAGGACTAAAACAGGACTAAAACAGAACAAAGCAGGACTAAAGCAGGACAAAAACAGGACAAAAACAGGACAAAAACAGGACAAAAACAGGACTAAAGCAGGACTAAAGCAGGACAAAAACAGGACAAAAACAGAACAAAAGCAGGACTAAAGCAGGACAAAAACAGGACTTAAAGCAGGACTAAACCAGGACTAAAGCAGGACTAAAACAGGACAAAAACAGGACAAAAACAGGACAAAAACAGGACTAAACCAGGACTAAAACAGGACAAAAACAGAACAAAAGCAGGACTAAAGCAGGACAAAAACAGGACTAAACCAGGACTAAAACAGGACAAAAACAGGACTAAAGCAGGACAAAAACAGGACTAAACCAGGACTAAAGCAGGACAAAAACAGGACTAAACCAGGACTAAAGCAGGACAAAAACAGGACAAAAGCAGGACAAAAACAGAACAAAAGCAGGACTAAAGCAGGACAAAACAGGACTAAACCAGGACTAAAGCAGGACAAAAACAGGACTAAACCAGGACTAAAGCAGGACAAAAACAGGACTAAACAGGACAAAAACAGAACAAAAGCAGGACTAAAACAGGACAAAAGCAGGACTAAAACAGGACAAAAGCAGGACTAAAACAGGACAAAAGCAGGACTAAAACAGGACTAAAGCAGGACAAAAGCAGGACTAAAACAGGACTAAAGCAGGACTAAAACAGGACAAAAGCAGGACTAAAACAGGACAAAAACAGGACTAAAAACAGGACTAAAACAGGACAAAAACAGGACTAAAAACAGGACTAAAGCAGGACTAAAACAGGACAAAAGCAGGACTAAAACAGGACTAAAACAGGACTAAAACAGGACAAAAACAGGACTAAAAACAGGACTAAAGCAGGACTAAAACAGGACAAAAGCAGGACTAAAACAGGACTAAAGCAGGACTAAAACAGGACAAAAGCAGGACAAAAGCAGGACTAAAGCAGGACAAAAGCAGGACTAAAACAGGACTAAAACAGGACAAAAGCAGGACTCAAACAGGACAAAAGCAGGACTAAAGCAGGACTAAAACAGGACTAAACCAGGACAAAAGCAGGACTAAACCAGGACTAAAAGCAGGACAAAAGCAGGACTAAAACAGGACAAAAGCAGGACTAAAACAGGACAAAAGCAGGACTAAAACAGGACAAAAGCAGGACTAAAACAGGACTAAAGCAGGACTAAAACAGGACTAAAACAGGACAAAAGCAGGACTAAAGCAGGACTAAAACAGGACTAAAACAGGACAAAAGCAGGACTAAAGCAGGACTAAAACAGGACAAAACCAGGACTAAAGCAGAATAGTTGGAGTTTTCATCATTTCACACTGTTGCCGTTTTTTCACAATTGTTTTGTGTTGTTTTTTCTGTTTTTTTTTTTTTTTTTATGGTCGTTGTATAAGTTGCCGTCTTTTGTTAACTCATTAGATTTTTTTCATAATTGCAGCAAAATATAAAGTTATAACATAAGAAAAGCAACATTGTGAAATTCTTCAGGTCACGACTCGCAAATAAGTCTTAATTTTTATGTTTTGTGGTCTTGAAAAGGTCTTAAAAGTCTGGGACCTCTCGACCCTTGAGAAAGTATCAGTAGTCTAATCTGGAGCAGGGTTCATCTCTTTTAATAATCTGAACTGTGTAAAAGGCCTGTAGTGTCCTATTGCACGTGTATGTGGCCACACCAGCCCTGCTAAACCAATAAACGAGAAAGGAGAATCTCTGAAAGCTGGTATTGTTGTGTGGTCCTGCTGTTCTAATGTAAATATACAGTATCCACAATGTTCAATATGAAACACGATCTGACTTTGTGCTGCTATAAAAGCCATGTTTCAAACACACGCACTATTTGTCTGTTTTGTGCTTTTGTATTTGTGTTCAAACATATGTTCCACAAGAAACTGGTAACAGAGTGGAAACATAGAAACAGAAAATGAGACAGTTTTGGACAATTTTGTTAAAATATTTCTATGCCTTTTTGTTTATGTCTAAACATCAAACCTGTGGCCTTCCCAGCTCGTTAAAGCCTGATCCTGTCAGATCTCAGAATCTAAGCAGGCAGCTTGGTGGTAGAGTGGTTAGCGCTCTCACCTCACAAGAAGGTCACGGCCACGGGTTCGACTCCCGAAGAGGCCAGGTCTTTCTGTGTGGAGTTTGCATGTTCCTCCCTGTGTCTGGATGGTTTCCTCCAGGGACTCCGGTTTTCCCACCAACCAGCATGTTAGTACTTCTCAAATTCTCCCTCACACTCATAAACAGTCCACAGAGAATCTCTTCTTCTGCAGTTTGTGCAGGTGGCACGAAGAAGAACGGTCTGCTGTAGTGACAGCGGGACAGAGACGAGTCTGAGCTCCGCCTGAGTTTTTAAATCATTCAAAAAGACCCAGGGACACAGATATACGACTCGTTATTAAACCAGGGGTCTCCAACCTACAGCACGGGAGCTACAGTAGCTCGCCACCACCTTCCAAGTAGCTCGCCAAGGGATTTTGGAAACATGCAAATTATGCTTTATTACTCAAATTGTTTGTAAATGTATCTTTAGATGCCTAATTGTGCCCACTTCTAAATAGATATTGGCTGAAGGTTCATATGGCATCTTAACTATGTCACAGATAACTTCGATTTTTGGTCATCGCTGATAGTAGTAGCTCGCCGCCAGTTTTCTTTTGCAAAAGTAGCTCTCATGGCAAAAAAGGTTGGAGACCCCTGCTTTAAACCAAGAATGACGCTGACACCTCATTAAATATGCGCATGGAGAATCAGCCTCAATCAGCGGCGATGCGCAAACTTTTCATGTTTGTGATGTTTACTTTGAAAAGTTTGAAGACAGGATTATTTTACTTCCCTCAGTGTATTTAGTGCACACTCTGCTGGTTTTAACCAGGGCTATTCCAGAACTGGACCAGGTTTTCATCAGGACTGAAACAGGACTAAGCCAGGACTAAACCAGACTCTTCCATTAGTTAGAAAAACACATGAGCTTGGATATATAAATACTGTTCAGCTTAAACAAGATGAAATAACTTTCTGATCCTAAAATATTTTTATTTATTTATTTTTATTTATTTATCTCTTTTTCTTTATTTAAGCCAAAATTGTACTTTTGCAGATTTATTTATTACAGGGTGGGGGCATGGATTTTTTTTTTTCCAAGAGGGGCATGGCAAAAGAAGTTTGAGAAGCATTGTGTTGGAAAGCTTGTTGGTGGTCGGAGGTTGTTTTAGTCCTCTTTTTGTCCTGTTTTAGTCTTGTTTTAGTCCTGCTTTGTCCTGTTTTTGTCCTGCTTTAGTCTCTTTTATAGTCGGACTCAGCTGATGGATTTGTCTTTGGGGCAGAAACGTGACGAGGACAAAACAATCTTCAGCGTCTCATGTGTTTTTCTCAATAAAACTAAGAATTACATTGAACCACCAGGCCTACAGCAGGTTCAATACAGGACAATACGTCACAAAAACTCGTCTGTATGAGATCATAACTTTACTTTTAGCCCTAAAACCAGCTCCAGGCCTAAACGTGACAGCCTCAGACGTGTTTTTATTATGTTTACTCATTGTTTACATGTCGTTTCAACCTTTAAAATCCCGTGTGACCGAGGCGTTTCCCCCTGAGCACAAACGTTTTAAATCCTCTGCACATCAAACCGGGATTATTCCGCCGTAATGGTTCGTCTGTTCATTTTCTCTGAGGTTTGGACTAAGCCTCTGTAAGCCACATGGAGACAATCACTCTCTCATGGCTCGGGCTTATACAAAACATACAGAACATGGAGCTTTTAATCAGGTCTTTACATAACTTTCATCACAATCACTGTAGTTTGAGTTAGAGTTAATCAGTTAATTGCAACTAATAGATTAATTTACAACACACAGACTCCAAACACTGTCATTAGCCGAGAAAAATAGTTTAGGAATCGGACAAACTTTGAAGTGCTAGATCCAGTTGGAAATCCAATACAACGGGAGTGCCACAAGGTTCAGTTCTGGACCCTTAATGTTTAGAACACCTTCTTATTCCGGCCTATTTTCCCTCACACGTCTGATAAAAATTGGTAAAAACTAAACTGTTTCTGATCTTGTGGAGCTCAGGCAAATGTCTGGAGTCTTTGTGAAGCTGCATCTCTGTAGTTTTATCTTCTTAGACTAACAGGCTCTGATCAGAAGTGAGAAAGAAAAACAGAATCTAATTTCCACCAATAAATGTTTGTAAATCTGTTTTTGTGTTAATTTTCAATGTTAAGTCAACGTAAACCCGTCTTGGGCGTTCAAGCGTTTTGTGGCGTGTATTGGCGTCTAGGGCAGTGATTCTCAAAGTGGGGTTCCCCTGGGAGTCCCTGGATAATGGTCCCCCAAATTTTTTTTGAAACATTTGTTATTTTTTAGTATAACAATTTCCTGTGATCCTAAACATAGAATTTTGGATACAAGATAACGTTGAATGTAAATCAGTAAAAACAAAAACATTTATTCACATTTGATATATAACTTACTTTAATTTCTGAATTTTTATGTGATACTAGAGCGAAAAGTGATAGGGGTCCTTGTGAAGATTTTTGTGCCGATAAGGAGTCCTTAGACTGAAAAAGTTTGAGAACCCCTAGGGCGTCCGTATGCGCGTTTAGCGTCCGAGAAACGTGGCTTATTGGAACTCAAACCTGAAAGGTTTGGATGGGATTTTGGGTCACATCACGAAGTCGGACGTCAGCCAATCAGAGACTCTCCTGACATGTTGTTTCCTCTCACATTAAGAGGAAAGAAGGACTGTTTACTGAAGTCTTTTAATCACTTTTTTTAACGAAAGGTCGTTTGTTTTGGGGCTTTTTTTCAAAGCTTTGGTCAATCGTTGCTTTGAAAATCTAGAGACACGGCCAAAACAAGCAACATGGACATGATCTGGACTGACAATGCCTCACATGGATCTATTAAACATGCTTGTTTAAAGTTTAAACGAGCATTTTAACCACTGCTGTATGACGTGACACTGGAGGAGGACAGAGACATCAAAAGGACACTGTCTGGAGGAAGAGAAAGTTGTGCGATCGGATAAAGCTCCGGCAGAAAGTCTATATCTCTCTCTAAACCTATCTTTATTTTAAAATATTTAATGTATTCCATTGATTTATAAAAGTAACTGTATTCTAAATACTTGAATTAAAAGCAGTAACTGTAATGGAATACAAGTACTCATAAATAGTATTCAGAATACGTAACGGCGGTTGTATTTCGTTACTCCCCCAACACTGTCAATAAATAACAATAATACTGCTTCCAGTGAATTAAAGGGACTGTACCTGATTTTTGCATTCTTAAAATGTAAACAAACAGAAATAATTAATTTTAAGCTTCCTACTTCAGTCTACATGATTTGCTGACTTAGCTAATGCATTCTGAGCTTCAGAATTGTTCATCATGATATGTTTTTAATGTTTTTTCACAGCTGTTAGCGGCGAGGTGAGTCACTATGCTACAACAGTTAGCCACAATGCTAAAAACAAAAACAGAAAAAGTTGGCGACAAACAGTATTTTATTAGACACAGACAGGACATGACGGACTAATTTCCACCTGAATAGACACATTACCAAGACATCAGTGCTAGGGGGAAACTGTTTTTAAGTTATCTTGTTGTAAAAAAAAATCGAGTACAGTCCCTTTAAGTCTCAGATGATTCAGTACTATCATATCGTCCCATTCGTAACTTGTTGATCCAAATGAAACGTGACCAAACCCCGCCCCTTTACTTACTTTTACAAACACTCCTCCCTCTGCTGCTGCTGTGGCCGTTTGCAGACTGACAGACGATGATAGTGACACGCTGCAGATAAAAGCGTTTATCACAGTTCAGTGGAAGAAACAGTCTGTCCCTGAATAACTCTGAAGCCCCCTCTGCCGTGTGCGTGAGTGTTTATGAAGACTTTAGACACACCTCGGGCTGTAATCCACTCAAGAAGTTATTGCTCCACTAAATAAAGACCTGCAGCGTTCGGTCATTGATTAGTCGGGTCTTAAACGCCGTCAATCCAATTAAATATCAATGATTCCACTGTTGGTGTGACCCAGAGTGAACTGACCACACAGATATGAATGTTAGCTCTGTGTTTGTGGCTACTTATGAATGATTTTTGACTTAAATAAATCTAAATAATTCCTCCCCGCACAAATCTCGTGTTTATAAGTTTGTTTAATTCAAGTGGAAAATGAGTGTACAGCGTCTTGACTATGTCTAATTGCAAGCTGTCTGGTCTCTGTTTATGAGATGTCACCTAGGATTGTGAACTCTCCGGATTTGGGCGGGACGTCTCGCTATATGACTCTTTTATTCGTTCCTATCGAGACTTCTGCTGTCTCGCATTTCAGTCCGAGCACATTGTTAAACTAATCAACAAAATAACGAGCACTGACTGGATGAAAGCCACAAAGGGAATGATCTGAATCTCTGAATACTTTCTAAATCATGTGATCTCCGTTAAACACTCATGATTAGTTGTAGTTGTGCTTAGACACGTGCAGACCCTCTGTGCTGCTGCTGCTGCTGCTGCTGCGCTGCTGCTGCTGCTGCTGCTGCTGCTTCACACTAAACACATCGAGACTACCAGAGCGGGACTTTAGACAGACACATCTGCAAGAAGGGGAGAGTCAGTGAACGTGTTTACGTGTTAGTAAAGCTCCACTCTACTGGCCAAGACGGAGGTGGATATTTGTTTTTAAAACAAAGACTAAAGGACTAAAGCAGGACCTAAAAAGGGACTAAGGGCTGGTGGACTATTTAAGCGTCTCTTTCTCACTGTTCTCTCTTTTGCCCTCACATATTTCTGGATCCGCGTGCTGGCCGTTTGTCCTCCTGCTCCAGGTAGAAACAGTCATGTTCACGTTTATCTTCGCATTAAATTAGGGCTGGGCGATATGGACAAAAATGTATATCTCGATATATTTCTTGTTCATATCTCGATAGACAATATATATCTCAATATCTTTGAAATTACATTTTTATGTCAAATATTTTTTCTAAGCCTTAATCTGCTAAATATAAAGTAGAAATGCACATTTTCATTAAATACATCTATTGTAGTTTGTGACTTTTGCTGAGTAAACTAAATTCTATGGTAGCACAAGTTTATACTGACAATTACAACAAAAATAATTTGGAATTGATCTTCTCCTTCTCTTTGTCACTTTGCTTTTGTAACTATAACTGCTTTTCATCAGTTTTAGGAGCTGTTTTCACCAGTGATTCAATATCTCGATATGTACAAGACATTAAAATTCATATCTTGTCCAGTACATATCTCGATACGATATATATCGATATATCCCCCAGCCCTACATTAAATGCACCTGTTCAGTGTCAGTGTTTTTTTTAGTGCTGCTGCCTGGCCGCGCTTGGCACCAGTTTCCAGGCTTGTGCTGTTCCTCTTAACGCGTCCACGCTAAAACAAAACAAATCTGCGCTCAGAAGTCAGGACCCTCCACAGATGCGGGCCCTAGGCAACTTGTAGTCTGTGTGTAAAAAGATCTGGCTCTATTCTTGAGGAATATCTGTAGTGCTGTGTCTTTTAGTCGTTTAGTCGATTAATCGGTCGATGGGGCTTTAGTCGACTGAAATTTCTATTAGTCGACTAATTATTTTATTTATTATGATGAATTATATTGAACAGCAACCAACAGATGAAGAGTTGGAACCGAGTCATTAGTCTAATTTGCCTTTTTGTGATACAAACACACTGTGACTCATTCATTTTAAGTGTAAGAATATGTTTTCCATGATTGCATTTTAGTCCTTTTTGTCAGATAGCAGCAGGTAGATAAGGTTGTGCTTGCAAAGGTGTTTTGTTGTGTCTCAATGTTGACACAAAATCTGCTGTTGTTTAAGCACGTGTTTTGATTTCTTTAGTTAGCATTAGCTTTGTTGTTTTCTTGCACAGTTACAAACTTTCACAAACAGAATGACACAAAGCCAGGCCACATCCACAGTTTCACACATATATATTTTTAATTCTGTTCGCCCTGCTTCACCTGCACATGTGTGTGTTGCTGCTCCCGCATTAATCCACATGTTTCTGGCGTGTTTCTGGATCTTATTCTTCTTGATAATCCTATTAGCCGTAATCAGATTAGCCTCAGGTCGCTGCCAGACTGAGCATGTGCAGAAGAACAGAACAGAAGGAAGTTTGCATGTGACCTGTTTTCAAAGACCTACTTCCTGGTCTGACCTGGTCTAAAGTGGTCCAAGCCAAAACTGGGCCAAGCTAACAGTTTGATTTATGGCAACATGTTGGAAAAGTAAAGGAAAACTGTTACTAAACTGGAATATTGACTTTTCTCCCACACACTCTTCTTCTTCACTTCTCTTCTTCTTCCTTCTTCTTCTTCTCCTTACTTCTTCTTCTTCTTCTTCTTCTTCGTCTTTTCTTCTTCTTCGTTCTTCTTCTTCTTCTTCTTCTTCTTCTTCTTCTTCTTCTTCTTCTTCTTCTTCTTCTCTTCTTCTTCCTTCTTCTTCTTCTTCTTCTTCTTCTTCTTCTTTTCTTCTTCTTCTTCTTCTTCTTCGTTCTTCTTCCTTCTTCTTCTTCTTCTTCTCTTCTTCTTCTTCTTCTTCTTCTTCTTTTTTATTTTCCTTCTTGCTCTTCCTCCTCCTCCTCTTCTTCTTTCCGTCACCTTTCTCCTCCTTCTCTTCTCCCTCTCTTCTTTCTTCTCATCTCATCTCCTTCCGTCTCTTCTCGCTCTTTCTTCCTCCCTTTCCCTCCCCTTTCTCCTCCTCCTCCTCCCTCTCCTTTTCCTTCCCCATCTCCCTCCTCCCTCCTTTTTCTTCTACTTCTTCTTCTTACTTCTTCTTCTCCTCCTCTCTACTTCTCCTCCTTCTTATTCTTTTCTTCTTCTCCTCTTCTTCTTCTTGTTTTTCTTTTTCTCCTCTTTTGTCTCTTCCTCTTTCATCTCCTCCCCCCTTTTTCCTCTATCCTCCTCCTCCTCCTCTTCCCCCTTCTCCTGCGTTTTTCTTCTCCTTCATCTTCCTCTTCTTCTTGTTTGGTGGCTGCCTTTGCCTTCTTCTCCCTCTTCTATTTCTTCCCTCTTCTTCATCTTCTTCCCACCTTTTCCTCCCTTTGCTCTTCTTTTCCATTGCATTGCATCCTTGCATTCCTTTATTTCCCCCTTCCTCTTCCTCACTCTCCCCCTTCTTGTCCTCTTTCCTTTTCTCCCCTTCCTCTTTTTTTCTCTTCTTGCTTCCCCTTTATCTTCCTCCTCTTCCCTCTCTCTTTCTAAACTTGTTAAACTTGCCGTGGGATGAAAGGGGGATGAAGCGAGGAGGAATGGGAGAGACAAATGAAAGTCTGTTGTGCCATGTGACTGTCTCATGATCACAACTGCACCAAAACAAACTCTTTCTTCTTCTTCTTCTCTTCAAACTGTTCAGTGTGTGTCCTGTTGTGTTGCAGGGCGGCCATGTTGTGTCTGCTGCTCCTCCTCGCGGCTCCCGTCCACGCCAGTCGCACCGTGGCCTGGGACGACACCAGGAAACAGGCGCTTTTCCACGGTGAGGTGAGCTTCAAGTGTGACGGCTACTTTACACTTTCAGTAAGACACAGAGAACGTGATTAGATTTAAAAATGTCTGTTTTTATTGTCTTTATGTATTTTTTAGAGAATAAATGTGACTTTTTTAGCTCTGGTGTTGGACTGAGATCAGATTTTATTCAGACAGAGAGGAATTTGTCTCATAAAAACCTCCGAGATATGAAAAGCCGGGATCAGACGCACAGGAAATGTAACTGTGAAAAAGCAGAGACAGCTGTGAAAGAGGAGGACTAAAGCAGAATAAAACCGGGACCAAAAAGCAGGACTAAAACTGGACTGAAACAAGACTAAAACAAGGACTAAAACAAGGAATAAAACAGGACTAAAACAAGACTAAAGCAGGACTAAACAGGACTAAAACAGGACTAAAGCAGGACTAAAACAAGGACTAAAGCAGGACTAAAACAGGACTAAAACAGGACTAAAACAAGGACTAAAGCAGGACTAAAACAGGACTAAAGCAGGACTAAAACAAGCACTAAAGCAGGACTAAAACGACTGGGACTAAAACAAGAGACTAAAACAAGGACTAAAACAAGGAATAAAGCAGGACTAAAACAAGACTAAGAGGACAAAAAAACTAAAGCAGGACTAAAACAGAGGACTAAAGCAGGACTAAAACAGGAGGACTAAAGCAGGACTAAAACAGGACTAAAGCAGGACTAAAACAAGACTAAAGCAGGACTAAAAAAAAAACAGGGACTAAAACAAGACTAAAGCAGGACTAAAACTAGGGACTAAAGCAGGACTAAACAAGATCGGACTAAAACAAGACTAAAAAGCAGGACTAAACTAGGACTAAAACAGGACTAAACTAGGACTAAACAACTAAAGGACTAAAACAGACTAAAGCAGGACTAAAACAAGATTAAAAGGACTAAAACAGGACTAAAAAGGATAAAACAAGACTAAATCAGGACAAGGACAGATGTTGTTCTTGTCTTTTATTCAGGCTCTTTAAACATTTATTTTTTCATTTATTGTATTAGAAAAAAAAACATTTCCCGCGCCAGGAATTGAGTTATAGCTCCATCTACTGACTGTAAAAGAAATGGAAATAATCATTATATCTTGCCCGATATGCTAAGAATGTTGCTTCGAAAGTCCTTGATAGTTTTATTTGTATTATAAGTAGGAGAAAATGGATAAAATGCGGAGGAGAACCAACACTAGACTTGAGTGTTCCTCGGGTAAAAACAACATGATGGTGATGAATGGATTTGCAGATAACTTAGGGATTTACCTGAAGTTTACATAAGATTTCCTTCCTTCCTTTGACACAATGCAGCTCGTTTTTCTCTGTCATTATTTGGTTTGTCGACATGAGAAAGTAGTGTTGTTAAGTGATGACGCTGGAAAATAATGTTGTTAAAGTGAAGCTGGATAAATATAGTTTTGTGTCTGTGCCAGATCAGTTTCTCTGCTGCAATCACCTGAGCACAATCTGCATGTTATGGCTTCTATTTTTATCATTAGCTGAAAGACAAATAACCTCTGGGTGTCCGTTTCTTGACTCACACATCATCACATCAATTTACAAAAACTCACCTAGTCCGTTGGGCGTTTATTTCTTTTATTTTCTTTTCTGGAGCAAGTTGATTTGTGCGGATTGCAGTGCGGTCAAAACAGGGAACAATAGGAGTCTCCCCCACACACCTGTATCCCCCAAATTAACCTAGATTTTTGACCCAACCCCTTCCACTGGCTAGTCAATGCGTCATATAATAAATAAATAAAGAAGTTTAGATTTAGATAAATAGGAAACTATAGGAAAGTATAAATAATGAAAAGCTTGTAAATAAAATATTGTTCATTAAATAAACACTGCAGATGAGCAAAGACCAAATCTACAAAAAGAGCTGCTTCTGAGGACTTCAGGAGATCAAAGTTGAAGTTAAAGGCTTTATTGAGACGACTCTACTGACGATAGTAACTTTGTCCGTCTGGAGGATTTTCTCTCTGAGGCGCAGCGTTGCTTTTAGGTTGCAATAACTGGTAATAATGACTCAATGACCAATAAAGACTTTATAGCTGTTTAAGCACAAAGGATTATTAGGACATTTATAACTATCGTAACTTAAGTTCTTAAAGAAAAGAAAAATATATTTTGTTGGCAGGGTGTTGAATGGAAGGGGAAACACTGAGGCAGTAGGGGGCGCTCTGATGCACAAACTGACTCACTCTACACTCAAACACTGCAGAACAAGACAAACACAAGTTGCACTAGGACCAAGCCCTGGTGATGAAAGATGGACGCCGCTTTACATCAATGGCTCTGTCATTGCCCACTTTGTACCTTTAGCGCAACTACGCATGCGCAGGCCAAAATTATGTCTTTTAAACACATTATTTGTAAGTGTACAGTTAATATCTTTATATTATAATTATGAATGTATCGCAGTTGTGTTTCCCTCATAATTCTTTGCGCGAAGAGCGGACGTATGACCGTTCTGACCAATCAGAGTGAGAGTTACAGTGTGAGCAGCCGAAGTTAAAGCTTAAAAAGCCGTTTTCTACTAAACTAAAACCTTTTGAACCGGAAAAAAGTTTATGATGTGAAACTAGGTAAGAATTGCCGCAAAATCTGACATTTTTTAAGCAGTAGATGTTGTTTCTGCCGAACATGAGCGGTTTGTGTTTGTATTGCGCTCTAGGGAAAATATCCTTTCTAGCCTGTAGAGGGATTTTCTCGCTGACGAAACAATGGAGTGACCACTAGGCTGATTACAACGGCTACAACGTCTTATCCAGATAATATAATGGATCCATGCAATGTCTGCGCTCAATGTAGCGACTTAGCTAGCTTGGATTCAGCTAACCTCTGTCCACGGATGGGCTCATGTAACACATGACCCACGCTGACCAATCAGAGCTGAGGGAGCAGAGCTGTAGCTGGAGCTAAAGACTTAAAAAAATATTTTTTATGAAACTGAAGACTTTTGAGCCAGGAAAAGTTCATGATATGAAACTAGGTAAGACTCGTCATAAAGTCCAACCTTTTAAAATGTGTAAGTCTGTGAGGCGAGCAGCAGCAGTTTGTGATTTCATTGTGCTCTTTGGAAAAAATGCTTTCTGGACTGAGGGATTTTTCCGCTGCGGTACCAATGGAGCGGCCTCTACCTTGGAACGGTGTTAAGCAGCAATGTCCTATCCAGATATTTTAAAGATCTATGACTAGGACCCAGCAGAGTCCCCTGGAGCAGCCGACAGCGTTACCAGCCTGCTCAGCTCGAGGTTCTTTCAATAGGATCTCAGGACAAATGCAATAAAAATACAGCTGTGTAAGTTTAGAGCGAGTCTTTGATCATCTAAAGCAGAACCTCAGGGCCAGATCAGAAGATCATTGTCAGAGTACAACAAAATGAAAGCCTCCGGGCCGCTGCAGCTTTTTGCGCGCCGCCACTCGCTCTTCGGAACGTGAAACGCAACGCAAACATACAAATAAAAACACTAAAACACACACATAACAAAACACAAGTACACATGGTCACGTGATGGGAGTTTTGGTGAGGAGGTGGTCGGGAAAAGAAAGGAAAGTCCGGCAGACGTTATGGACAGGGGACGAGTGGGGGAGGAGCCACGGCAGGCCCCCAACCAATTAAATCTGTCCCTGAACCATCTTCCAACCATTAGAAAATGAATGTGTTTTGTATTTACTGATATAATTTGAAGTTTGACCTTGTTTAGTCCAGTGTCGGTGTAGTCCAGTCTATCTTCATTTCGTTTTGCAGTTGAATGACGAAATGTAGCGTTGGTATAGACTTTTGTATTTAGATTTTTTCCACACGAACCTCATGTAGCAGTAGTTATTTTGCAATGTTAAACAGATTTCATGTTGGGGATATTTTGCGTGATTCCAATATGTGTTACAAGGGGTTTTATGTTCTGCACCTTCAGCAGAAAAGAGCAGAGAGATGAGAGTGTCTGTAAATAGCATGTTTTTAGTTTGTTTTTTCTCTTTCTGTGGCGTTGACTTGCCAGAGCGGTTGAAATAATCTGACATATTTCCAGTATTTTATGTTAATTAATACGTGCTGTTCGACTATAAACCCTGAAGAATGTGGTGAAGTCTGTCATTTTAATAAGTCTCTATGATCTTAGCTTCATTGTGTGATTTTCCCTCCTTCCTCTCACAGCTCCATTCACAATTACAGCCCTTTTCACTGAACACAATGTGGTTTTCTCAGAAGTGCAGGATTAGAGGTTTGTTCTGCTCCTTATCGCTCAGACCTCAGCGGGCCGCCGGGCTTTGGGCCAGAGATTATACTCACGACACGCTGGACAGAGAACACTGCACACTCAAGCTGCGATGACGAACGATCAATCACACAGGAACGGCCGTTAAAGAAATTATATATACTTGTAGGTTATAACAGGTTCATTGAAGAGCTCCTCTAATAGGACATTGTGATTGGACGATTCTCAACATTGTATTGAATCATTTGATATAGGAAAAGAGTTGCATCCAGTAGAAAAGTAGAAAATTGTTGTTATGGTTTTATTGAGGTGAGTTTTGTCACTTTTGGTTTCACGAAAACTGAGCCGGGAATGGTTGGAATATCAACCTTAGAAACTCCTGAGTTAGTTTACTAAAACAGGACTAAAGCAGGACTAAAACAGGATAAAAACAGGACTAAAAGCAGGACTAAAAGCAGGACCAAAACAGGACTAAAATCAGGACTAAAAGCAGGACTAAAGCGGGACAAAATCAGGACTAAAACAGGGCAAAAACAGGACTAAAACAAGACCAAAACAGGACTAAAAGCAGGACTAAAGCAGGACAAAATAAGGACTAAAACAGGGCAAAAACAGGACTAAAACAAGATTAAAACAGGACCAAAGCAGGACTAAAAGCAGGACAAAATCAGGACTAAAACAGGGCAAAAACAGGACTAAAACAAGACCAAAACAGGACCAAAGCAGGACTAAGAGCAGGACTAAAGCGGGACAAATTAAGGACTAAAGCAGGAATGAAATATAGACAGATATAGCTGACTATAAACCAATAAAAGTTTTTTCTTTTTTCTCCAGCTTGACCTTCGTCTCACAGACATGGAACTATTACATCTTTCTTTCTGTGAATCACTTGTATTGACATCAAAAAGAAAAACAATAATCTAGGTTTGATTTATCCGACATTAGTGTCCCAAACAAACCGCTCCAAACTGAACCGGTCTGATGGAAACACGGCTAAGAAACATTCTGTTGGGTTTGCTTCTGTAGCTGCTTTTGTCCGCAGAACACTCGTCGTACTAAAGCCAGTAGCCGCAGTATAGAGTGTAATTGTGTAAAGACGTCATGCTCTTCACCGTTAAAGCTCCACGGTCACGTCCAACAAAGAAATATACGGAAAACAGCACGGCTTAAAGGGAAGGAACGGATGTTTTAGTCCTGAAGCGCTTTCTTACTCATGAACTACAACTGTGGCTTTGTTTGGGATTTAATCTAATGTTTTAGTCCTGGTTTAGTCCTGGTTTAGTCCTACTTTAGTCTTGTTTTTGCACTAGTTTACTCTTGTTTTAGTTCTGCTCGTATCGTGTTTTAGTCCTACTTGCATCCTGCTTTTAGTTCTGATTTAGTTCTCTTTTAGTCCTGGTTTAGTCCTGTTTTAATCCTGTTTTAGTCCTGGTTTAGTCCTGTTTTAATCCTGTTTTAGTCCTGGTTTAGTCCTCCCTTTGTCCTGGTTTAGTCCTGTTTTAGTCCTGGTTTAGACCTCCTTTTGTCCTGGTTTAGTCCTGTTTTAATCCTGTTTTTGTCCTGGTTTAGTCCTCCTTTTGTCCTGGTTTAGTCCTGTTTTAGTCCTGGTTTAGTCCTCCTTTTGTCCTGGTTTAGACCTCCTTTTGTCCTGGTTTAGTCCTTTTTTAATCCTGTTTTTGTCCTGGTTTAGTCCTGTTTTAATCCTGTTTTAGTCCTCGTTTAGTCCTCCTTTTGTCCTGGTTTAGTCCTGTTTTTTTTTTAGTCTGGTTTAGTCCTCCTTTTGTCCTGGTTTAGTCCTGTTTTAGTCCTGTTTTAGTCCTCCTTTTGTCCTGGTTTAGTCCTGTTTTAATCCTGTTTTAGTCCTGGTTTAGTCGTCCTTTAGTCCTGTTTTAATCCTGTTTTAGTCCTGGTTTAGACCTGCTTTTGTCCTGGTTTATACCTGTTTTAATCCTGTTTTAGTCCTGGTTTAGTCCTCCTTTTGTCCTGGTTTAGTCCTGTTTTAATCCTGTTTTAGTCCTAGTTTAGACCTGCTTTTGTCCTGGTTTATACCTGTTTTTATCTTGAGTCAAGTCCAAGTCAGTGCCCCACAAGTCTCTTTTAATTTCAAGTCTTCTCAAGCCTGTTTATCATATTTTGAGTACGTCTTGTGTTAATTTTTTATGACCAAAAGAAGCTACAAACACGCTGAACTGTGAGCTTGAATAAACCTTCGTCTGCTTCTCTCTCCTCCAGACGACACCCCGACGTCGACGCGGCCGCTCATTTACTACTGCAGGTCCAGGAACATGGAGGACTTCAGCTGTTACTGGTATCCTCTGGAGAACGCGTCCGACTCCGACGACGTCACATACGTGCTGACCTACAACAAAGAGTAAGACCTGGACCCTCTCTCCACAGAATAGACCTGCTTTAGTCCTGTTTCAGTCTTGTTTTAGTCCTGTTTTAGTCTTGTTCTTGTCCTGTTTTAGTCCTGTTTTAGTCTTGTTCTTGTCCTGTTTTAGTTTTGCTTTAGTCCTTTTTTTAGTCTTTAGTCCTGTTTCATTCTTGGTTCTGTCTTGGTTTAGTCCCAGTCTAAGGGTGCATTCACAATACACTTTTGATTCAGATCAGGATTCGTTTGCCTGGATAGTTCGGTTCGATTGGGTAATTGTGAACGCACAAACGAATTCTGATCCGGTCCAAAATGTCCAAATCTGGTTCGGTTGGAGAGGTCGGTCTCGGCTCGGTTGAATCGAGCTCTGGAGCGGTTCGTTTGTTTTGTGAAGCAAACGGAGCGAGAGTGAAACAAAACCAGGAAGTGAACAGGCTGAGACGCACGTGAGGCTCAGAATCACAACAAACAGCCTGTGTGAGATCAATAATGAGACAAATAATACACAAAAACACATGAAAGTAACAGGAGAAGGACGGGGGATGATTCAGGTAGAATTAATTATGATCACATGACCGTATTTCACCGTTTTCTCGCGATATTTAGAAAAATAACAAAGTTATAACTCTTACGCTGCGTTCAGACCGGACAGCGTCTTGGCGTATTTGCGTCTATTTTCAATGTTAAGTCAATGTAAACCCGCGTCTTGAGCGTTCAAGCGAATTTTCCGCGCGTATTGACGTCTGGGGCGTCAGTTGACGCGCGTTTTGGCTTCTGAAAACGCGGCGTCTGGCGGACTAGAAGCTGGAAGCTGCGGCGGCTGCAAATTCGCCCAAAGCTGCGGCCGCCGCAGAAGTTGGGAAAATCCGTCTTCAGACGCGTTGGAAGCCGGCGTCAGCCAATCAGCGACTCCACTCCCGTACACATGACATGTTGTTCCCCTGTCACACCAAGGGGAAAGGACGACTGTTTACTAAAGTCTTTTAGTAACTTTTTTAACGAAAGGTGGCTTGTTTGGGGGGCTTTTTTCAAAGACTTGGCCGTTCGTTGTTTTGAAAATCTGGAGACACGGCAAACACAGGACATGATCTGGACTGACAACGCCTCACATGGATGTATTAAAAATGCCCGGTGTCGTGTTTAAACCTGCTGTACAACGGGAGGAGCTGAGGAGGACGGAGACAGCAAAAGGACACTGGGGGAGGAGAAAGTTGTGTGATTGGGTAAGCTCCGTTTTATAGATGCAACAAGCCTCTCTCTCTCTCTCTCTCTCTCTCTCTCTCTCTCTCTCTCCTCTCTCGCAACGTGGTCTGTCTACGAGCAAAACAAAGCCTGTAAACAAGCGAGAGCTGGAAGCGCTTTGGGGCGTTAAAAGTGTCTTTTGTCCACCAAAGCCTTGATGCGCGTCAGAGCAGCTTAGAAGCTTATTGAGGCGTCAACAGCATAAATAACCGGCGAAATTTAACGCGCGTTTAGGCGAATTTAGACGCAAATAAGCTGTCCGATGTGAACGCAGCATTAGATCAAAGCAAATACAGAAAGTAACAACACACCTCACATTACTGCGGGAGAAATGGTCTATTTCATCTAATATTTAGTTACACAGCTCAGTGAGCAGATGACATACCTTTCAGAGACAGATTTACATTTACTCAAAAAGATAAACTTTTACGTTTTCCTCTCGGCATTTCGAACGAAATGCCCAGCCCTCCTCTCTGGTCTTCTAAAGTGAAAGTCCACGTTGTCTTTGCTCCGACACTTCGTCTGTCGCTCACTCTGGTCCCGTTAATGTGAGAGAAGTTGTGGATAGATCCATAAAAACACAATTATAAAGTCCAGCAGCGTGTTTGTTTCTGATGTAGCTGTAGCCGCTGTTAGCCGAGAAGCCGAGTGTCTTCTTTACTGCTGACGTAACGTGTTTCTGTCACAGCGCCTCTACAGGTGAAAGGCAGATGTGTTTCTACTGCGCTGGTTCGATTGGTAAAAGTGTATCGTGAACGTGAACCGGGCCAGTTTAGAGAAAGATACAATGTTGCAATTTTGGTTCCCAATCGAGCCGAGCCCTTTTCGGTTTGTGTTGTGATTGCACCCTAAGAAAAACCCTTTGCTCTCTCCACATAATTGGTTTAGTCCTGGTTCTGTCCTGGTTCAGTCTTGGTTCAGTCCCTGTCTAACTCTCTCCTCTCTCCACAGTGACGGTCCGATCCTGGAGTGTCCGGACTACCTGAGCTCGGGGCCTCACAGTTGTCACTTCGACAGTTCTCACACGACCATCTGGAAAATCTACTGCATGAACGTGACGGCCGTGACTCCTGTGGGGAACTACAGCTCTCCCAAGCACTGCCTGGACGTGGCCGAGATCGGTGAGTCCAGCATCAGACCGGACAGACACGTGGATGTTTCCGATGTTTGCAGATACTGGGATTATGTGTGGGTGATGTATCAGTATCAGTTTGGGACGTCTTCCGGTCTCAGATTGACCTGGGTCGTTACATCCGGTGGTGCAGTTGCCATAATGATACAGTTGTTAGTCTACATTAGTAGTTAGTAAGGTTTGATATATTGTTTGTCAGTTGTTCACAGAAGGTCCATCTCCTGTGAAGGGGCTACCAGTGTGTCCTTTGTTCGTTTGTTTGCATCAGGTGTGTGTTGGAGGCTGCTATGGACATCAGACGCAGAGGTTTTGGGTTAGTCCTGAATCTAATCTCTACATAAAAAATCCTCGTTTGTCATCTGTTGTAGACACAGCGACGACAGTAACAGCAGGAAAAGTGCAGCTTCTGAACCGGGTTTTCATAAGGAAAAGTTGTAAAAGTGTGAGCGAGCGAAGTAGGTGAACAGAAACTCCGGGAAGAAGTGAGCACACGCACCACTCGTGTTGCCAGACTTTAAGGCGGCAGCTTTAAAGTCTGGGCACAAAAGTTTTAGTCTGACCTGTTGTTTGAGGCGTCTGTGTGCAGCCGTTCACAGCCAAAGGCAGCGCTAAAGCAGAGGCAGAGCTGGAGGCAGCAGCACTCACAATCTGCAGTTTGAGAATCTGTAAACCTGGCACCTCTGAAGCCCCTCACTGACTCACTCTGAGCAAAGAGGACTGACTTCAGAATCAGAAGAGGTTTCATTGCCATTGCAAGTGAACCAAACTAAATTCACAAACTAAGAACTTCATTTGATAATAAGGTGCAACATATAACACTGATGATACTAAGGAAGAAAAAAAATCAACTAGCCTATATTAAAAAAAAAAAATTAGAACTATAAAATCAAATTAATTGTAATTATGAATTATAATGGCATGCAAAAAATAGGCATACAATGTAAAATAGCCAATTATGTTAATAATAACTATTAATGTATATAAAATATAATAATATTTGAATTAATAAAAATAATATATATAATAATATATATACAGCGGCGGTGGCGTGGAGGTGGGCCCATGTGAGGTCTTCTCGTCCCGGGCCCCAGCAAGTCTGTCAACTGGCCTGTGCAGCACCAACACTAACCGGCGCTATTGTCAGCTAAATACTAGAGTTTATCACTGTGTGGAAACTAAAGTTCTGCTGCTAAATTGTGAATGAAATTCATCTTTACATTCAGGTGTAAAAATACAGAGAAAAACACTGTCTCAAGCTTCAGTCCAATGTCCAATGCCTCCCCTCCCCAGGACTACAGATGGAAATGAGCTGTAAAAAAAGCTAGAATCTGGTACAAGCATCACTGCCTTTGTGCTTAATGTAAATGTTCATTGTCCTTAATAAACATAAACATGAACAGTGGAGCGGAAAGTCACTTGAACCAAAAATCCCTCAATTTACGTGGGATTTAAAATATTCTGTGACATTATGACATAAATATTACCCACCATTTGTGCTCATGACTTCATCACATTCTACAGTTTTAACACAACCTCATAATTAAACGTGTTGTCGCCGCCGTCTCTCTTCAGCCGTGATTCATTCTGGTTTAGCATTACACGTTTGCTTATTAAGATTCCAGTCCAGTTCTATGTGTGTGTGTGTGTGTGTGTGTGAGCTAATTTATTCAAGCCTTTTGTAAACGTAACGAAGTCTGTTAATGAGCAGATTCCACAGATCAATCAGATTTTTCACTTTTCATTAATTTTCAAACCGGCTGAAGGCTGATCACACACACACGACGTGAAAGGCATTTTTGTAATAATTGATTTGGATTCTTGTGTGCGTTAATAGCATTTTACTCATTTAAGTTCACAGGGTCGTCAGTGGTAACCGATAGCAACAGAACTGACCTTTTTAAATGACATTTTTCTCTTAAATACTTTGAACATTAATGTGAAAACGTACAAAAATCTGAATTCTAACAGCTGCGGTGAACAATAATGATCAATGTTTGTGTCCGTGTTAGAGCTGCAACAAGTTAATCCAAATAATTAATCAGTTTTTTAAATAATCACCAAAAAATTTTGTAAAAATTAATGGTTAAAAGGAACCCCGAATATTTACATAAATAGATCGAAAATACTTCGCGTAGGTATACTTACTAAAAAGTAGAACTTAAAGTAAACAAATATTCGCCGTTTTGACGTAAAATTGTTATGTTTACAACAACTTACAAGATATTACGGGCGCCGCCATCTTGAGGTGATGACGCAGAATCGTGTGGCGCACTGGCGCAGTGAGCGTCAGTCGTGAGACGCACGCAACAGCTGCAACAGTTGCCGTTGATCTGGTTAACAGGAGCGTCAGTAGTTTGTTGTAAAATGGTACATTGTGTGGCTTTTGGTTGTGATTTGGTCTCGGGAGAAAACAAGGAGAATGTGGTAAGCTTTCATAACTTTCCTCGTAGTTACACGATTCGACGTCATACTACCCATAATGCACTGTGTTGTAAACAAAGATGGCGTCTTCCGTGAAAATATATTTCTTAAAAGTTTAATAAAACGGTAGATTTTTCAGATTATTTTCGTGCGTATTTATATCTTTTTTTTTTTTTTTTTTTTTTTTTTTTTTTTTTTTTTTTTTTTTTTTTTTTTTTTTTTTTTTTTTTTTTTTTTTTTTTTTCCTTTATTTATTGTACACCAAGTGAAATACAATATAAAACATTACATGTTGCAATTTTACATTTGCAAACAATTAATAGACAATACAAAACAAACAAACAAATAAGGAACGGGGAAGGGAGAGGGAAACCTGTCTTGAACATGTGAATATTAATATATAGTAATGGTTTTGTGATAATGTCCGATGTGTCTCAATGATGGATTACCTGGGGCTTCTGTTTAATAATAAATATATATATGCATAAAACACAATATATAACATTTGTAACTTTTATAAAGATACATTTATTTATGCTGACACACATTTGTTGCCATCATCACTACGCATTTCAATTCAAGCTAAGGCATTTTTTCACGCTTTATTAGTTGATTTTTGGTCCAAGGACAGTCTAGTATTGTTTTTTGTGTATTGAAGGTGCCAAAAGTGTCCGTGATATTTAAAAGTGTCCTAGTCTGTGCATTAAAAGAAGCAAGGTTTCTGATGGACAGTTGCCAGGAGGAAGTGTCCTTCGAGCACCAGGCCACACCTGCTTGACCTGTCCTTATTATTTGGTTTTTGTTTTTTTTGTGTTTGTAATGTGTAATTTGACACCAACAAAACCAATTTAATAATAACATTATTATTATTATTATTATTATTATTATTAATTATTATTATTATTATTATTATTATTTATTATTATTATTATTGTTATTATTATTATTATTATTATTATAGCCTATATTTTATATTGAGATTGATTGCTGTTCCAAACTAAATATTCACGATGTACTGTAGTGATGATGGCAGTTTAGTAGCGTGTTTATTTCATTGTGGTAAAGCGGGCGGATGAATGGACGATGAATGGACGAACAGACGGACAGATAATCAGACAGACGTACATAGAGACAAACAGACAGACAGATGTACATATAGACAGACAGACGAACAAACAGATAAACAAACGGATAGGCAGACAGTCAGACCGGTGTACGGACAGGCAGACAAACAGACAGTCAGACAGACAAACAGACAGTCAGACAGACAGACAGACAGACAGACAGACAGACAGAAATATGGACAAACGGGCAGACAGTTAAATGCAAGTAGTGTGTCCTTTGTTTCTGCTGTTGTGTATGCGAGTGTATGTGTATGTAAGAAGCCTTTGTTGGGTGTACGTGCTATTCTGGAGAGGAATTGTGTGTTAAAATTAACTGTTATATTAATCTATTCAATGCTGAGGGTTAGTTATTAGTAGTTCAAATTGAAGTACTTTAGAAATGGTGACCAAGTACTGTTGAAGGATAGTATGTCAGACTCTTTATTGCAATTTATTATTTGTGTTTGTGAAATATATTGTGTGAGGGAGTTAATCCAATGATTGATGTTGATTGTATTTTTTGCTTTCCAATTTTGTAGAATTATTCTTTTGGCAATGGTTAAAGATGTCAGCATGCTGTTTTTTATGTTTAGGTGGAATATTACTAGTTGTGGTGAGGCCAAGTAGACAGAGCAATGGAGAAAGGGGTACACTGCAGTTCAGTATGTCTGTGAGCTTTTGTGTTTACTGTTTTCCAGAATTTTTTAATTGGTTCACAATCCCAAAGTGCATGTAGGTAGGTGTCAGTGACTCCCATAGTGCATTGTTGGCAAACACTTGAGTCAGCCAGTCCCATTTGGTATTTCTTTTTTTCCGTGATGTGTGTTCTATGGATGAGTTTGTATTGTATAAGTTGGAGATTAGTGTTGGATGTCATGCTGAAGATATTTTGGCATATTTCTGTCCATAGTTCATGTGTGAGTACTGTATCGAGATCTGTGTTCCATTTATCAATTGGAGTTTTTATTGTATCATCTGAATTGAGAAGTCTATATATTTGGTTGTGAGCTTTTTAAATTCTGTAATATTTCTTATGTTTTCAAGCAGTTTTGGCGGATTTAGTGTGTTATTATCTATATTCATTTTGCTCTTAATTATCGATTTTATTTGTAGATATTGAAAACTATCATTGTTGCTAAGTTGATATTGTTCCTTCAGTTGTGCAAATGTCATAAGTTTATTGTTGTGAAACAGATGGTGGAGATGGGTTATGCCCTTTTCCTCGTATTTATATCTTTGATGATATAAGGAAAACTCGAAAACAAACATTAAAAAATTCTCGGGGTTCCTTTTAAGTGGTCTTTCCTTAGATTCTGAACAGTTCATTAGCCGTGGAAAAGCTTTAGATTTAACAAAAAGTAGAAAGAATGACTGTAATTTTAGGGTTTTAATGTAAAAACTAGTTTTCCTGAGCTTTCACTTCCGTCTTCGTCAGTGGGTGTTGTCTTATTAGCTAGTTTCTGATGAAGACGTGGAAACTAGTCAGGTAAATAAACCATCTCTTACCGATGCTTGTCTGATATAGAAGAAATCACTTTTATAAATACTTTAAGACATGATGAACATCCCTAACCTAATACTGTATGTTGTCCACTTGGTCAGACTGACAGAATTCATGAGCCAGACTAGCACCACCAGCCACCATTACACTCCAGCTCTAGGTATCACTAGACTGCAGACGGTTCCCAAAAAGCAGGAAGTACGGTCGTCCCAATCAGTGAGCAGGAGCGGAGTGGTGTGTTAGCCAGAGCCCGAGTTGAGCACACTGTATAGCCATGTTTCCATCAGCCTGGATCCCTCAGACTGGCTCACTTTGGAGCAGTTTGGGTCACTTATGTAAATGATGGTGAGTGTTTATACTCCAGCTCTAAACTCCTGAGGGTCTGTTACGTGAGCAGCTGACGTGTTTTCTTAAATAAATAAAAAAAGAAAATGCATCCGAATTATACTTTTTCTTCCCTGGCGTGATTCACAAAAGTCTTTGTCTGTAACTCGAGGGTCAGGCTGGTGGAAACAAGAAACTACTTCTAGTTTATCGTCACCTTTCTATGGAGGGATTTTCTCTCTACTGCGTTATGCAGAAAGAGCTCCTCTCCATCTGTTTACATGGGGAAAACACGAAACAGGACGAGAGCAGCTATGTCAACCAGGTCTGACAGACGTCTACTGAAGCTTGAGACAGGGTTTTTTCACCTGAATGTAACTTTAAGGGTCGTAGGTCGAATTTCATTCACAAATGTTGATTTAGCAGCAGAACTTTGGTTTTCTCACAGATAAACTCTTGTAGTTACTGACAATGGAGCTTTTTCCACTTGTTTCCACTGTTTGTGTCTATGAGCGGCGGCTCTTTCTGGAGGCTGGGTGCATGCGCATTGCCTGTGTTGAGAAACAAAAAATCTCTATACATTTTCTTTGCGACTTTTTTAACTGGCATTTTAAACCTGTTTTATTCAATGCTTTTGGAGGCTGGATTATGTTGGACACATTACACACAGGATTTAGAATATTTTTACAGCGTTTTGCCTCAACAAACAGGAAACAGCTGATGCTAATGCTCTAGCTTTGTTTTGTTAAGTCTATCGAAGCAACAAATAAAGTTTTCATCAGTGTAAATGCAGCGGTTTGTCACAGGATCAAGTCTGTGTTTGGTGAGGAACATTATTTCATGTTTCTGCTCTTTTCCGTCTGGTTTTGGCCTGAGCCTGTGTTTTCTCTTGTCCAATCATCGAGTCTAAAGGAGGAACAGCTGTAAGGTCTGCTCCAGGGTCCAGGGTGAAAGCAGGACCATAAACGGCTCGCTTTGGACCCAGCGAACGGACAGAACGGGTCGCTTTGTTCAGAGGAAACAATATAAGACCGTACCGTGCCGAGCCTATGGAAACAGGACTTATATGTTCTTCTCCTGTGACCTTGTGTCATATATTAACTCAGATGTTCAAAGAAGACACATACATGACAGCACAAGTGAACCGTTTATAATGATTAACTCTGAAAGTATCATTTGTTAGACTCTGTTACTTGTAATGTTTTCAAAGTTTGCTCCAGTGAAGGTCAAAGTTGTTCACAAAGATCAGAAAGTGTCTTGTTTAGTCCCAGAGCTGGTTGTTGTGGCAGAGGGCACAGGGAGGGCATCTGACGCAAAGGGACACGTGTGATTTGGGTGAGAAGAGGCTGGATTTGCAGACGGACGCTGAGTGCTTTTCTGTGTTTCTGTCGACGCGGACTGAAAATGATCCTGACACTTTTAAACTTCTCACGCTTCTGGACAAAAACACTCTCTCTCTCTCTTCTCTTCTCTCCTCTCTTTCTCTCCTCTCTTTCTCTCTCTCTCTTTTTGGGTTTTAGACCAGAGCTGCTCCACTGTGGTGAAAATAAAATGTAAGAAATATATAAGGCAGTTTAACTTAAAAATTTCTGCCTTAAAACACTCATTAAACTCATGTGTGTGACTGTCGATATCTCTCTCTCTCTCTCCTCTCTCTCTCCTCTCTCCTCTCTCTCTCTCTCTCTCCTCTCTCTCCTCTCTCTCTCTATCCTTCTCTCTCCTTCTCTCCTCTCTCCTCCTCTCTCTTCTCTCCTCTCTCTTCCTCTCTTCTCCTCTCTCTCTCCTCTCTCTCTCTCCTCTCCTCTCTCCCTCTCTTTTCCCTCTCTTATCTCTCTCTCTCTCCCTCTCTCTCTTTCCTTCTCTCTTCTCTGTCCTCTTCCTCTCTCTCGATCTTTCTCCTCTCTCTCTTATCTCTCTCTCCTCTTTCTCTCTCTTATCTCTTCCTCCTCTCTCCTCTCTCTCTCTCCTCTATCTCTCTCTTCTCTTCTCTCTCTCTCTCTCTTTCTCTCCCTCTCTCTCCTTCTTCTCCTCTCTCTCTCTCTCTCCTCTCTCCTCTCTTTCTCTCTCTCTCTCTCTCTCTTCTCCCTTTCTCCTCTCTTTCTCTCTCTCCTCTCTCTCTCTCTCTCTTTCCTCCTTCTCTCTCTCTCTCTCTCTCTCTCTCTTCTCACCTTCTCTTCTCTCTCTCTCTCTCTCCCTCTCCTCTCTTTCTCTCTCTTCTCTCTCTCCCTCTCTCTCTCCTTCTCTCTTTCTCTCTTCCTCTCTCTTTTCTCTCTCTCTTTTCTCCCTCTCCTCTCTTTCTCTCTCTCTCTCTTTCTCCCTCTCCTCTCTCTCTCTCTCTCTCTCTCTCTCAGCTTTAAGGAGGAAGTTTCTATTTCTGAGACATTTTAGATCCAATGTGTGTTTTTTAAATGAACCAAAATGTAAATAACTGACCTGCATCATGTCACAGTTTATCACTAAAGTCATGAATCTTTACCACACGAATAGAAAACAGACTGATTCATGATCTAATGTGTCTGGATTTGTCTTTTGTCTGTTTAACGTCAGAGATCAAGTGCAGAGGAGAGAGAAAAGGAGGGGAGAGGTAGAGAGAGATTAGAGAAGAAATACCGCAGAAGAGGCGAGAGGAGACCCGGAAAGAGAGTGACTCGAAGGAGAGAGAAATGAGCAGAGAGAATAGAGGAAAGGAGAACGAAGAGGAAAGAAGAGAGGAGAAGAGGGTAGGAGGAGTAGGAGAGAGAAAAAGGACAGAGGAGACGGAGAAAGAGAGAGAGATAGAAGAGAGAGAAAGAGAAAACAAGGTACGAGAGTAGAGTGAAGGAGGAGGGAGAAAGAGAGAGAGAAAAAAGAGGAGATGGAGGATGAGAGAGTACATCGGTAGACGTAGGGAGAGATGAGGAGAGAAATAAGAGAGACAGAAGGAAAGGAGAGAGGAGAGAGAGAGGTATCAGAGAGTGAGAGGAAAAAGAGAGAGAGTTCCATGCAAGGCAGGAGAGAGGAGCAAAGAGGGACATAGAGAAAGAGAGAGCAGATAGAGGGAGTTGTCGAGAGAGAGGAGAATAAAGAGAGTATGATGGAGAGAACACAAACAAGAGAGAGAGAGGAGACAGAGTGACGAGAGAGTAAGAGAGAGGAGATGGTAGACGGAAAGGAGAGAGAGAGGAGCAGAGACAAGAGAGAGGAGAAGCGGAGAGGAAGAGAGAGAAAGGAAGACGAGAGAAGAGAGGGAGGGAGAGAGGAGAGAGAGAGAAAAAGGAGAGAGGAGAGAGAGTAAAGAGAGAGAACAAGAGAGAAAAGGTTCACGCCTAGAAGAGAGAGAGAGAGAAAAAAGGAGAGAGTGAGGTAGAGAGAAAAGAGAAGAAGAAGAGTGAGAGAAAGAGAGAGAGATAGAGGAAAGAGAAGGGAAATGAAGGAGAGAAAATGATAGAGCGAGATTGACGGAGAAGGAGAGCAAATAGAGAGAGTGAGAGAGAGGGAAAAAAGAAGAGGGAGGGGGGGGGAGGTTGACCCATTTGCTTTGGAATGGAGTAATAACAAATGAGAAGAGAGAGGGACCAGAGTTGAGTGTGAGAGAGTAAGAAGAGGATGATGAGACGGAAGAGAGAAGAGGGAGAGAGACAAGAGAGAGAGAGAAAAGAGGGAGAGAACAAAGAGAGAGAAGGAAGAGACGAAAGAGAGGAGGAGAGAGGAGAGAGAGAGAAAAGGACGAGAGGAGAAGAGAAAGAGAAGAGACAAGAGAGAGAGTAGAGAGAGAGAAGAGAGAAAAAGGGAGAGAGAGTAGAGAGGAGAGAGAGAAGAAGAAGAATAGAGAAAGAGAGAGAGATGAAGGGAGGAGAGGAAGAAAGATGGAGAGAAAAAGATAGCGAGGGAGAGAAGGAGAGCAAGATAGAGAGAGTGAGAAGAGAGACGGGAAAAAGACGAGAGGATGGAGAAACAAAGGAGAGAGAGAGGACGCAGTGAGAGAGGAGTAAGAGGGAGGGAGAGAGAGAAGAGAGAGAGAGGGAGAGGCACACGCTCTTCTCTCATCTCTCTGCACGTTTCATCTCTGCGTCTCTGATAAATCTGTTTTGATCGTCTCTAAAGGGCAGAAGCGACGTTACACAAACACAAACACACAGTTACAGAACAAACATTTAAACTCCAAACTTCTGTGCAGTGGAGACGGAGGCGCCGGTGAACCTGACCTACGACCTCTACGACGCCGGGGGAGACGAGATGGGACACAACACGCTTCTGTCCTGGACCTACCCTCAGCCCGGGGACCTGCAGTACGGCTGGATCACTCTGGTGTACGAGCTGCAGTACCGGAGGGTCAACGAGCCCCAAAACTGGAAGGTAAAAGGACTACAGGAGCTGGGCTGGACTAGAACTGGACTAGAACAGGACCAGAGCGGGACTAGAACTGGACTAAAACAGGACCAGAGCAGGATTAAAACAGGACTAGAACTGGACTAAAACAGGACCAGAGCAGGATTAAACAGGACTAGAACAGGACTAGAACAAGGACTAGAGCAGGATGAGAACAAGGACTAGAGCTGGACTAGAGCTGGACCAGAGCTGGACCAGAGCAGGACTAGAGCTGGATGAGAACAAGGACTAGAGCAGGACTAGAGCTGGACTAGAGCTGGACTAGAGCTGGACCAGAGCAGGACTAGAGCAGGATGAGAAAAGGACTAGAGCAGGACTAGAGCTGGACTAGAGCTGGACCAGAGCAGGACTAGAGCTGGACTAGAGCTGGACCAGAGCTGGACTAGAGCTGGACTAGAGTTGGACTAGAGCTGGACCAGAGCTGGACCAGAGCAGGACTAGAGCAGGACTAAAAGAAAGACTAGAACAGGACTAGAGTTGGACTAGAGCTGGACTAGAGCTGGACTAGAGCTGGACTAGAGCTGGACTAGAGCTGGACTAGAGCTGGACTAGAGCTGGACTAGAGCTGGACCAGAGCAGGACTAGAGCAGGACTAAAACAAGACTAGAACAGACTAGAGCTGGACTAGAGCTGGACTAGAGCTGGACTAGACTGGACTAGAGCTGGACCAGAACAGGACTAAAAGAGTGGCGAGAACAGGATTAAGACAGGACTAAAACAAGCCCGCTCAGGCTGTGTACGGTCGCTGTTCTTCAGTTCGTGCAGGTTGATCAGTTGAGCAGAACTTTCTTCGGCAGAGCTGTGCAGCAGCTCGGCTCTGATTGGCTAATTTTTCCTTTTGACAGTTGCCTGTGTAGTATTTAAAGCCGACAAACAGTCTCTTCTCTTGGTCGGTTCAAACGGCCGTCAACTAATAATGTCCCATCGTTTGGCTGTTTGTTTGTCCGGCATTTCAGATTGATAATCAGCAAAATAAGGAGCTACTGACGGGATCAAAACCAGAAGAGAATGATCCAAATCTCAGGACCATCTCTCAATCATACAAACTCCTGGACTCACACATGAGACTCACAGGTCTGTGTCTGCTTCAGGTTAAACACAGGAGGACGGACAGCAGCAGGTTTGAAGCAGGAATTAGATATAAAGTATTATGAAGCTTCTTCATGACGGATGAGGATGATGGGACAGCTTTTCGTCAAACTTCAGGATCGTGCATCAGGAATGTATCAGACAGAAGCACATGTGTGAGGCTGACGTGAGGAAGTGTGATGAGACAAACGTGTTACAAACATGAAAATATTCTTCTGTAACTACCAGTGTGTCCCAGCCTGCGTGTACCTACAGCAGAAAATACAGACAAACTCCCTTATATTAACTGATCAAAATTGTTAGGGCTCAGGGGGCGGAGTCTAGAGGAGTTCAACTGCTGAAGTATGAATGTCAGAGCCAAAAGGAACTTTGTTCTTGTTCTTACGGCCCGAGCGGGTCGAACAAACTTCTTACTTCTTATGAAGGATGAATAGACCTTAAACCAAGGACTAAAACAGGACTGAAACAGGAAATTTCTTGGGATCTTTGTGACTTCACAAATTTTGAGACTCTATCTGATTCCTGCAGCTGTTTGAACTGTGCTGTGTGGGGATCAATCACTCTGACAGATTCAGCCAAATACAGTTTGTACCGCCTAAACAAACCAGAACAAACTCCATTTGTGCGTGTGTGGAGGAAAGACGTCTGTGCTCGTGACACTTGGACTAATGACGTTTGTGATCATGTCTAGTGTAGGGAAAGACTTGTGAGTGCTTCAGGTCGTCAGGTCAAGAACATGTTTTATAACTTTATCATTGTCACAGCCGAGAATTTAGACTCAAAACCACAGTGAACACAGCTGACTCTTTTGTGATCCAGGCCGCAGAGACAGACGTACTTCTGTTTCCTTATGAGACCGTCACACTTGTGTCTTTCATAGAAATGTGAAATAAGATTCCAACAGTCAAACATAAAGTGATGTTTGCCAACTTAGTTCTAAAGTTACAGCAACAAATAGAATGATTTTTGGCAAATTCACTCAGACACTTTGCTTTTTGCTGACTTGAGATTCCAAATCAGACGACACAAACTTGAAAACCTTGTAAATGAAATAAACATCTGGAGGAGGAGATGTCGAGATGGAATCCAAACAGAACAGAGAGAGAGAGAGAGAGACAGATAAAAATGCAGAAGTTCTAATGACTCCAGATGCAGATGTGATTCTTGTAACAGAAACTGTGGATCCAGAGCAGACCTGTCGAAAGTACGGAAAATGTGACGTTAATCTTACTAAACTATGTTTATATATGAGCAAGTGTTCATGCTAAAAGTGACTTCAACAAACACAGTTGAACAGTTTTATAATGATCTATTACAGCGATGAATCAGTTTTATTTATGTAGCTTTATTAACTATTTCAGCTCCAGTCCTGTTCTCTTCTCTGTCAGGCTTTTTCCCTCTTTTTAAACAATATTCACAGCTCCACAAAAAACTCTGTGCAACTGGAACCATGACATGTTGTACCTCAAATGAGACGTACAAGTGTCTACTTCTTTTTAAAAAATAATTGTTATTCTACAATAATCTGTTCTCTTTTTATAGGCATTTGAAAGTCCTTATTTTTATGCAATTTGAGCATTTGACGAGAAACTTTTGAGAAAGCGTTCTTTGTCTAAATCAAACTTCATGTCAGTGTTAATTTCTACTTTTTGGTGAAAGAATCGGAGCCACTACAATGAAATAATGTCTATAATGTCTTTTGGATAAAAATACAAGGTTTCATTAGTGATGGCAGTTTTGAAACTCGCTTTTCAATGCTGCTTCAGTGTTCCAAAACGTGAGTCCAAACACCGGTCACATGACTTAGACTTCTGATAAAACGTGTTACGTCACTAAAGTGGTTCATGAAACACTGCCGTTTCCAGTTTGACTGACGGGGATTTCAACGAACCACAAAGCAGCGCACCAGTCTCAACCCACAAAGTTTGAAGTTTAGAAATCACCCACAGCATAACTGCAGATGCCACAGTTGAAGTGGGAAAGTATTTATTCCCCACACCACAGACCCACTTCTCTGTTGGAAAGAGAGGGCAGTCATTTTTCCTCATTAATAGAGGGGTTTTTTGGTCGACGTCACTCTCCTCCCTGCTGCGAATGCTTTATGCAGAAAGATACACTGTCTGTCAGCTTAGAATAAAACAACAAAACGGGACGAGAGCAGCTGTTTGGATCAGGTCTGAACCGGTCTGACAGACGTCTGACTAGTTTTTCTTGCTGTTTTTTCACTCACCTGAATGTAACTTGGGTCGTGAGGTCGAATTTGATTCAAAAATGTTTATTTGAGCATAACTTTTGTTTTCACAAAATGATAAACTCTTGTAGTTAGCTGAGAACAGCCCTGGCTCGAGTTGTTTGTCCAGCTTGGTCAATGAGCAGCAGCTCTTTCTGCAGGCCGGGTGCGTGCTTCAAAAAAATTTTTGTACATTCCTGCAACCAGTGTTTCATGTGAGCGAAACACTGGGAGGTATTAGTCAAATAAACAAATCGCTTGCACCCCTCCACTGCCGAAATAAGTATAAAAAAGTATATAAAAAAAACAACAACATGAAATCTGATAATGCATAGCTTCTATGGCTTATATATTTTTATTTACTTACATTATTGTGTAACATACACCTGTGTACAAACTTTATTAAAACAAGCTTTATTAGAAACCAGGTCAGGTCAGGAAGTGTTTTACCACCAGAGGCCACTGGAGAGTCGTGATTGGAACAGCGATTCAGACACTTAGTAGTTCATGAGGCTCCGTTTTGCCCATCCCTAGTTTTTATGTTTAAAACAATGAGGACGAGTGTCTTTTTCATCTTTAAACCAACAAAAGCTGTTACAGACGAGAAGGCAGCAGCACTTTTTTACTTTCTGATGCAGATTCCATAGATTCAGCCTCTTTCATGGAGCAGAGATTATATTTAACCCTCCAAACATGAAGAAATCCAGTAGTTTGACTTCCTCTGACACATGGAGCTGCAGTAGGATCGTCTTTTCTTCTTCATCTTCAAGTATCTGCTCTAATCTTACTCAACTATGTATAAGTCTTGACTCATTCTAGTCCGTTTAGCTGCACAAATCCACTTCTTTCGTTGTAATGGAGCTTTGTTAACTCGTCGAAATGTTCTGGCTCTCTTCTGTTGTTGAAATGTGTATTTTTGCGTGTTCCAGGTGAAAGCTTCTCTGCGCGAGCCTCACGTGGAGCTGCTGGGTCTGCCCATCGGAGAATACGTGGTCCAAGTCCGATGTCGATCTCACAACTACGGACGCTGGAGCCAGTGGAGTCAGCCTCTGTACATGAACATCCCAGCACGACCGCCCACAGTGAGACTGAAACTGGACTGAAATAAGGACTGGAACAGGACTAAAACAGGTCTAAAACAAGGGCTAAACCTGGTCAAAACAGGACTAAAAACAGGTCTAAAACAAGGGCTAAACCTGGTCCAAAACAGGACTAAAACAGGTCTAAAACAATGGCTAAACCTGGTCCAAACAGGACTGAAACAGGTCTAAAACAAGGGCTAAACCTGGTCTAAAACAGGACTAAAACAGGTCTAAAACAAGGGCTAAACCTGGTCCAAAACAGGACTAATACAGGTCTAAAACAAGGGCTAAACCTGGTCCAAAACAGGACTAAAAACAGGTCTAAAACAAGGGCTAAACCTGGTCCAAAACAGGACTAAAACAGGTCTAAAACAAGGGCTAAACTTGGTCCAAAACAGGACTGAAACAGGTCTAAAACAAGGGCTAAACCTGGTCCAAAACAGGACTAAAAACAGGTCTAAAACAAGGGCTAAACCTGGTCCAAAACAGGACTAAAACAGGTCTAAAACAAGGGCTAAACCTGGTCCAAAACAGGACTAAAACAGGTCTAAAACAAGGGCTAAACCTGGTCCAAAACAGGACTAAAAACAGGTCTAAAACAAGGGCTAAACCTGGTCCAAAACAGGACTAAAACAGGTCTAAAACAAGGGCTAAACATGGTCCAAAACAGGACAAAAACAGGACTAAAACGATGACTCATCCTGATCTAAAATAAGATTAAAACAGGACTAAACATTGAGCATCCCAGACTGCCACAGGTGAAACTAAACCAGGACATTACTGTTTAAAATGAACGTAACTTGAAGCTGTAATAAGTATAGTATTTTCTGTGTTTTATTCCAAAGGCAAGCTGCTGGTCCTGGTGCTGGTGACCGGAGTCAGCGTGGTGGCGCTCATCGGATTCACTCTGGGTCTGGTGCAGCAAAGCAAAAGGTCCGAAACGACACCAAAACACAGCTTTTACCTCCTCCACACTCTCGTTTTCACTCCCATTTTTATTCACGACACAAACAATTCCTTTAGACACTTCTCTTCTCGTTTTTAAACAGTTTTGAGTGTTTTTACAGACATTTGCACTGCTTAAGTCGCACTGTTTCTCTTTTAATCATTGCAAAAGCTTCGTCCAAACTTTCTTTTAGCGACTGGACACTGTTGCCACGACGACAGGCTTGTACTCGTCGCAGGTCACGGTCGCGGTTTGTTAAATGTTTTGCTTGTAATTGTAGAAAAAGTGACAGCTTGATTGGAGAGTGAACCGTGGCGAACAGTTTTAATGGTTTAGTTCAAATCTGAAGGTAAAATAAAGTAATTTTTTATTCATTTATAAACGGAAATTTTGCAGACATTTTCACAGACACGACTAGAAACTCAGACGACAAACGTATTTATTACAATTGAAGTCTTTCTTGTCCATTTGAATGAGTGAACATTGATTCAAAATGACTTTACAGTGACCTGCGGCGAGTATAAGCTTGTCGTTGTGGCAACAGTGTCGAGTCCAGAACTCCAGATCCAGATTGTGTCAGAGTGGAAGGACTTGAGCATATCTACAAGCCACTGTTTTCATAGGATTAAATAATAAAATAACTATAGTCCTTTTTTATATAAAAATATTTGTCTTTGATCATTGTTACCTTCCTCTTATGAAAATAAACATTTAATATATTGATTATTTACCAGTGTACACTCCCTGATTCAGCCACTCCACCCTCAGGTGTTGCACATTTCCAAACCTTAGATGCAGAGGTATCGTCATCCACAAGCCCTAGATTCATTACCCACAGCCGGTATTTGCCTTTTAGCAGTTTATCTAGTGTAATACAAGAGTTTGATCTTTCCGTACAACCCGTGAATGCATCATCACACCTGACCTTACGTGCCTCGAAAAAAATATAATTTTTGGCGATTTCTTAAACAACACTTTTTGTTATTTGTTCATAAACAGTTATTAATAATTCACGAACAAAGACTTAGATTAAAAACAAGCTTTTTACATTAATATTTTAGTGTGTGCATGCTCTAATCACACTTCCGGATGGATCTGGTCTGTCGGTACGAAAGGGGCCGCGACAAGCCCTAGAAACTTTTGATTCTTATCACTTGTACTTGTGGGTTTACATTTACTGTGGCACTTACACATCTGATGCAGCAGTCTCATCATCAGGAGGTCATTTTTATTCAGCATCACACATGTAAGGTTCACCAACGTACGGAGACACTTTCTCACAGAACTGTCAAAGGAGTTTGTGACTCCTGACATGAAAAGTCGACAGGAAAGTAACACAAAACTACCAACCTACATCACTGTAGCAATCCACAATCCATATTCCACACACATGAGAGAAGCTCACAGGGCCAACAGAAGAGAAAGAGATGTCACATGTGCCCAAGAAACAAGGACCACAAAGCCACCGACTGATGCTGTGTACTGATCACAGATAACCTGGTTCACTCCAGATGGATCTGTGGTCAACATTTGAGTTCTTCCACATTATCCATCTGGAGATTGTGGAAGAAGTCTCGCTGAAAGTGTTTGGGAAAAGGCGGGATGTTTAGTGAATAAATTCGAGCTGATTCTAAGTGGGATAATTTTTTAACCTCGCTCATGGAAGAGTGAGTGTAGGTATTGATAGGCCATGCATCTAAGGGTTAATCAATATACATGGCTAGTGAAGCTGGGAGTCACACCCTGAAGAAGGCTGTTGTGAGCCGCTACACGTGGGAAACAGATCAGCACATGCTTTTAAAGATATAATATTTTTACAATGAAGTAACCCAGAATAATGAAGGTTTTTAAACTCTGATGCTTGGTTTGAAATAATGTCGTTGTTTCTTGATCCAACTATCTACCACTTACCTTTTGGACAAGTCTGGACTAAGTTCTCCAAGTTTTATTACTTTAAATTCGATGGTGTGGATGTAATTCTGACCTACAATCCGTAAACACGATGAAACACAACATTTAGTAAAGTTTGAGAATCTCTGGTCTAGTTCGTATTTTGATATTCTTTGAAAGATTCCTGCTTTTTTCCAACTCTGACTTTAATTTTCTTCACAAACTTTTACTTCACGGATGTTAAACTGTGATAATTATTACAAAAAACAATCGGCAAACTAAGACTATGTAAATGCACAGTGAGAGTCTTGTGTTTTTCCTTTTACCTGCAGAGAAGAAAATGCAACGTTATTGTTCGAGCCGTCACTTTTGAAGCTCGGAAACTGCGAAATTACTATGATTTTGCCCCGGCTTTAATAATACCGTAACCAAGGGCAACCAACATGAGCTAAGCTTTTCTTTCTTGAGAGCAGGAAAGGCACAGTTTAAAGTCAAAAGAGAGCAATTGAGTCAAGTTTCCAATCATTTTATTCACACGTAAGGGGTTTAAAAGCAGGTCATTATTGAGAAAAACATCACTTTGTACAAGGCAATCAGAAATAACTTCATTTAACTTTTCATAATGGCTTGTGTAGGACTATTTCTGTGTATTAGCTGACTTTGTAGAACATTTTGAGCTGTATTTTCAAAAGTAGAAGTGTCTATGAACTGCAGAGTGTTTGGTGAAAGAAATACAGTTTTTCTGATGAAGTGTGTTTGTTGCTTCCTGTCTCTTTCAGAATAAAAGACTACTTCCTGCCGCCCATCCCCAAACCCAGGATCATCGGGATCGACCCTCTGCTTCTGAAGGTACAACGCTCTTTAATACTCTTCTGTTTATTTAAAAATGTGGTTGTACTCAGGCTGCATTCACAATACACTTTTGATTTGTCTGGATAGTTTGGTTCGATTGGGTAACTGTGAACGCGCAAACGAACTCTGATCCGGTCCAAAATGTCAGAGTCTGGTTCAGTTGGAGAGGTTGGTCTCGGCTCGGTTGAATCGAGCCCTGAGCCATGTGCTACGAAGCTAGATTTGGTGTTTAGCGACGTAAGTTCTGGGTTAAACCTGGTCTGGCGGTCCTACAAAACTGGTTTACCTTCTATCGAGGTAGATCTCTATAGCAACATGTGGCAAACTCATAACCTGCTCCGGACCAGGATAACTTCCCGAATTAGTTAAAAAGACAAGGCACTGGCCAATCAGAGACGAGAATTTAGGCTTTTGTGAAGAGAGAGAGAGCAGTGGAGAAATGAGGAAATGTGAAAGTCACGGGGTATTCTTTTATATCAATGCAATACGCACGTAACCTATTTATAAAGATGAACGATGTGATCTTATAAGTATCAGTAACTAGACTGAATAATCCTGATTAATCTGTGCAATGATTATTAAACGCTCAAGAAATAATGAATGACTGCACAGTGCACTTTTCATCTAATATTTAGTTATAAAGCTAAGTGAGCAGACACAGACCTTTCAGAGACAGATTTACTCAAAATGGATGAATGTTTTGTTACGTTTCCATCTTTACTCTGAGTCTCTGGTCTTCTGAAGTGAAAGTGAAAGTGTCTTTGCTCCAACACTTCGTCTGATACTCACTCAGGGCCTGTTCATGAGAGAGAAGTTTGTTTCTGATGCAGCCGTAGTCGCTGATGTGTCTTCGCTGGGTGTCTTCTTCGCTGTTAACTTGTTTCTGTCCCACAGCGCCTCTACAGATGTGTCTCGACTGCGCTGGTTCGATTAGGAAAAAGTGTGAACGTAATTGAGTCAATTTAGAAAAATATGATTCCCAATCGAGCCGAGTCCGGATCAGTTTGTATTGTGAATGCAGCCTTATCAGTTTATGAGAAGGAAAATAACTCCACATTTATAATGTTTACTGGTACATACACTGCTTTCGTTTTTTAGCCTAAATCTTACTGTCAACCCTCTTTTCCCACAGAAAGGAAACTTGGAGGAGATAAACCGCCACTTCTCGTCTTTCCACGGCTACAGCCCTCCGAGTTACAGCTACGCCGACGACGTCTGGGACCAGGTCAGCGCCGACGACTCCTTCATCACATCTGCTCCTCCTGCTCTCTCCGAAAACATTCCCAACAACAACAACTGCAGCTGCGACGTTCCCAAAGACCCGCACGAGAAGGAGAAAGAAGCGCTGATAATCCCCTGCGACGTCTCTCCGGCGAACCTGCAATCCTACGTCACGAGCCCGCCGCAGTGTTTCAGCTCCATTCCCAACGCCGCGCAGACGGATTTCGTTTTGGCCGTTCCCGGTTCGGAGTACAGCGTCATGGGAAGGGAATCTACGGAAATGGCGGTGAATCCGGAAGCAGGCAAGCCAAACGTTCCGGATTTCTACACGTGCGTCCAGCTGATGCACGACACCGGCGAAGTGCATCTGGTGCCGTGTCTGCCGCCGGCGTACTGCAACGCTTTTCCAAACTGGGATGAGAAAACCAGGCAGAGGGAGCAGCTCGAAGCCAGGAAGATCCAAGACGAAAAGGAGAAGGAGAGGAAGGAAGAAAGGCAGGAAGTGAGGCTGGTGTCGGAGGCCGTTCAGTAAGTCTGGAGGAGGAATTTTGAAGGATTTTAGGTTTTATGTGAGGAAGTCTGGACCAAATCTGGACTAAAAACAGTGCCCTCCACAAAATCCACAGCATCAACAAAATAATCACCTTTAAAGGACTTTTATTGTGCAAAAATGGCCGTGCAAAAATGGCCGTGTTAAAATGACGTTCTCTTGTCAAATATTGGGTTTCAAGCAGTTGATCACTGGTTGAGTTTAAGAAAAGATAGACGCTGTAGGAGCTTTAAGAATACTGCAAAAAAGACAAATCTAACTTAGATAAAATGACTTAAATTAAGCATATTAATCAACAAGTCTACTAGGATTATTTGACTTGTTTTAAGACATTCTATCCTGATTTACGTTATCTAGATATTAAACTTATTTTAAGCAAATTTGTTTCTGTTTTAAGCCATAATTGCTTGAATCAAAAATAGATTTCTTGTCAAGAGAACTTGAAACTAGCATTTTCTGCTCAAAACAACTAGTTTAGTCAAATGTTCTTACTGCACTGGCAGATTATTCACTTAAAATATGAAATTTTACCTCAAATAAGCTAAAAGCTGGCCTCTTTTTTGGAAGGCCTTTTTTGCAGTGAAGGATCAGGAACTATGAGTCCAGCGTAGGGACGTTTTAGCTCCTACTCTGGGACAAGTTCTTTTCTCTTGGACCACAACTCTTCATTGAATTAACTTTGGGCTTCATTCATGAAAGCGACTTCTCCTGGAGCAAAGTGTGAGAAAAATAATGACATGAGGAAGTGTAACAGTGCTGTCGCTGATTCAGAACTTCAGCGTCTTTTACAAATGTCCAAACACATGAACACACTCAGAGAAACATGTTTAAGTCACAGATGGACTGAAATAACGCTGGGATTGTGATGTCTATGTCGAGTTTTGCGTCTCGTGCTAAGGTGCAGGGAAGCGGCAGTGACACAGGGTTCTGAGTCCTGAGGGAGTTAGAACACAGAGGCTGCTGCAGGTTCATTAAAGGAGCATAACTGATGACTTTTTCATTTCTAAAATCATTTTATATACATTAAATTTGTAAAAATACATAACCTACAATCATGTAGAAATTACATTTTTTGACATAATTATATACAAAATAAAATTCAGAAACAGCAGATTTTCTGTTTTTATGAGTGTTCTTAGGATTGGTTCTTACAGACATCTAACATTTTCCTTTAAGAACGCATTTTGTAAATGCCAAAAGTGTTTATAAGAATCCCTTAAAGGAGACCTATTGTGTTTTTTTTATATATTTAGTAAGAAACTAGAACATATGTAGATCAGTAATTAACTTTTTGTTTGTTGTAAAACATAAAATTGATCTTAAAAAATAGAAACAGCTCTACTGACTTCCTGTTAACAACTGCAGAACCGATAAGCCCCGCCTCTTTGTTTTAAATTTAACTGTGAAAAGCAACAGATTTAAAATAACAAATTATTTTTGTTGGAAAGTGGCTCTGGGACAGTTTTGTATCACACATGCTTCACTTTGAGTATTAATATTTTGAAATATAACAAGTAAATACAGACAAGTGGGATAGGTTTCAGATTACTGAAAAATGCATAAAACTATTTAAATATAACTGAGTAATGATAATGAGTAAACTCATGATGAAGGGAGGCCATTATAACAAGGTTAAAAAGTTAGTTTGTTCATAAGAACGAGTCATGAATGAGGCCCAGTGTTCTCTGTGACGTTGTTGACACTTGTTCTCTCTGTGACGCACATCGACATCAGTGGAGTTTGTAGAATTTGCCGATGGCGATGATGAGAGCTCTTTTAACCCTGAAACATCCACCAGAACAGTTTCCACTCGGCTGACTTCATGCTGGCTCTGGATGCCGCTGTGGGAAAGCAGAGGAAAGCTCACACCAGGATTAATCAGATACAGCGGGACAAAGGACAATAAAAACACACGAGTATTCAGGAAACTGTCCAGTGAGCCGGTGTAAGTCTGCGTTTATCACACAACGAAGCAAAACGGCGCCGCCAGAACATCAAACAGGACTATTAAAACAAATCAATCAAGAACCACCACTGTTAACACCAAAATCTGCTCAAAAACGCAGCAGGCAGATGTTCTTTCATGTGCCAAAACACCTATAATTATAATAGTTCTCTAGACTCTTCTCTGAGCCTCACAAAAACATTCCGTTTCAAATTTCCCATTCCATAAATCATCGCCAGAATCACCAAATCAGCTGCACGAAATCATCTTTGTGTGTTAAGTTTTTAAGCCTAAGACACTTTAGTATTTATTCTATTTCAGTTCAACTCTGGACACTTGTGGAGGGCACTGTTTTCAGCCAAATCTTCAACAAAAACATCCTCTAAACAAATAAGTTTTCTCACCTTTTCAACAACGGAGGAATGACAGTTTTCTGCCTCCCTGGGACTGAAGAAACACCACTTAAACCTGCAAACACCCACTTAAAAATCAACATTATTCCTTATTTAAGCCACAAGAACTCTGCCGGAGACTGTGGAGAAGCGAAGAGACACGTTTCAGTCGCTTCAAGGCTGTACACGACGAAGAATAAGATGAAAATGACTTTGGACGGAGACTACGGACGTCTGAAAAACAGTGTTAAGTCCACGTATAGTTTAATGTTAAGATGAGGTAATATATAGAGAGGAAGTGATGAGACTGCTGCTGGTTTTTGACGAGAATGTTGAAGGAATGTTTGCATCAGAGGCAAAGTCAGGTCTTTAGAGAGCAAGTTAGAGTTAAGATCGATGTGGTGATGGATCTGTGTTTGAGTTCTGCCACATTATCCGTCTGGAACTTTACTCGCTGAAAATGTTTGGAAAAAGCTCTGACGTTTAATGAAATACTTTGAGCTGATTGGGTGTGTGGCCGTCTTATGTTTTTATTGAGTTTTTGTCGTTTTGTCACTTTTGGTTTCATGAAAACTAACCCAACCTAAGTCTAAACGCCATTTCAAACTTAATAAGAAGTAAAACTTGGTTCTTGAACCTTGAGTTTAAGAACAAACTATGAGTTATAATAATGACTAGAGAGTAGGGATGGGACGAGATCTCGCGAGATCAAACTGTCACGATACTGTGCGCACACATACTGAACTGTCTCGTGAGATTTTTCCATGGTCATGAAATTAAGTTTCGTATCTTTGAGCAGCTGTAGTAAATATTCTCCTCCACACACAGACTTGTAGCAGACTTATTCTGACAGAAAACTGTCTAAACTCTGTCTCAGTTTTTATTTTGTAAAGATAGGACCAATATTGACAGAGATAATTAGTCCTAAACATTGTAAAAGTTAGCGTGAAAAATATATAATCGTCAAATATACGCGCGGACATCGCGGGAACAGCGCGGTGTTTTTCACACTTAAACATAGTTTAAAATAGATCCACAAAGAGATAATTTGGCCTCTGTCATGTAAAAAGTAGGAAAGTCTCCTCATCTGTGTGTGTCTGGTCCCTGCAGCAGCAGCGGCAGCGCTGTGAAGGAAGGGGAAGGGGGCGGAGTCTGAGCTACACACGGAGGCGGATCAATTTCAGTCAAAACTCAGATCGTTCAAATAATAAAAATCCAAGATAATACACATAATAAAAGGTAAAGCTAAACTAAAAGAATATAAACTAACAAAAATAAATAATACAAATCAAATTTTGTAATTTGCCTTGTTTAAATTCTAAATTGAAACAATTAATGCAAATTATTTAAAAATCTTGTCTCGTCTCGATCTCGTGGACCCAATCTCGTGGCTCGTCTCGTCTCGTGAAAATTCTGTCTCGTCCCATACCTACTAGAGAGAGTATGGGGCCTGTTGCTGTGGCAGTTGCGGCGGCCATCTTGTGAGGGGAGAGGCAGCAGAAGTCAAATTGAAAACAAAGTAAAAGCAAGGTTGGATAATTCATGGATTAAAGGGAATAGTTAACACATAATTATATATTTCTGGTCCCAATAATACAGAGAACTGTTTTCTGTCTTTACCTTTTAATTGTGAATATAAATATTCAGCCTAAAACACTGCATTGGGCTGGATTTGATGTGTGATTAAAATAGTTTTGTGTGTCATTACATTATAGAAGTACAAACATTTATCATTATTGTGTTTACTTCAATGCTGTTGCTATAAAAGAAGATTTTGATAGCTAAAAATAAAAGTATGTTTTTGAAAATGTTTTCACAATAGTTTGGTTAAACAGAAGCATAAATAAATGTACAAATACGTAAAAGTTCAATTATCAAAGTATTTAAGTGAAAATGTAATTTAAAAGTTCATCTTTCTTAGTTTGTATGAGAACTTTAGTAAACTCTCTCTACGTAAGATGGCTGCCATACTGGACTTTTGTTGCTGTAGGTTACCATGGCTACGCTCTCTATAGTCATTATAATAACTCATTGAGTTAATGTGACAAAAAATAAATAATTTTACAAAGTAGTCACGCCCACTTTGAAAAATGACCAATCACAACAGTGCAGTGTTCAGCTCAGAAGAAGGTGCAAGAACAAGCTGGAAGAACAAAATGATGTCCTTTTGTTCTTAAGTTTGTCTTCTGAAGTATGAATTGGCTTTAACCCTTATTCTAACCCTAACTTTACCCTGATTTCTGAAGTAAATGTTTTAAAATATAAACTTTTGCTACCATAGGCACCGATGTAAGGTACTGCAGTGTGGCATAACTGGGTTGGGAAAAAAAAATCTGGCCCCTCCACCGCCCTGCTGCGATGTGATTGGACCGTTAAACCAGTGGTTCTGACGGCAAACCAACCAACCCACCAGATGGATTCTCTCGAGTTTGTGAATTCACAAATGTCACCACAATCATCTGCCTTGCCAAGTTAATTTCTCTCAATTTCCACAACTAAACTTTTCATGTTTTTGCCCAAATTATTGACATCTGCCTATTTTAACAGAATTACAGAAACATATTTGCTTTTCTCTCACTGGTTTGAACAAAAACGTGAATTCTCAGCTTCTTCTGCTGTTGTGACGCCTCAACCAATCAGCTTCAAGTGTTCGTTTCACGTTTTCTTGACGTCTTTCAGCGACAGTCTTTGCAGATTGATAACTAGTAAATTAAGTACAAACAACGCAAAATAATGCTTCTGATTTAAACCATTTAAAATATTTGTAAGTCTTATTCAGATTATTGTGTTAAAACCGGCCTGACTTTGCCTCTTTTCAACTCCTCTAAGATGCTTTTAATCTGAAGGAACTCCTGCAAGTGTGGACCAAAAGACTTTTATTTTGAAAAAGCACTCCGGCTGAATCCCACTCTGACTTTTGTATCCCACGAAACACAAACGACGGCTTCGGTTTCCTCCGTCTTGGACCTCACTCTTCTCTTTTAACGACTGGATTTCTTCACTCAAAACACTCAGGATTCAGCTCAACACCCAAACCGGTGCTTTTATTGTGAAAGAACCAGCTTAACGTGTGTGTTTTATGTTGAAAGCGACTCGTTCTGTGTCTAAAACTACGGATAAATGCATATTATTAAACATGCAGCACTTACAATCTGAAGAGAAAAGCACTTGAATAGGATCAGAGATAAACGAGGCACTTATATGAATGAAATACTGGAATAAAAGCACTTACTTCTGTTTACAGTTGGATATGTTTAAGACGAGACACTGCGAGGTAAAACTAGTTCATTTGTATTTTATGTTTTTGTCAGTTTTCTCTCTTTTTTTTTTCTTTATTTTATGTGGAAACTTTGTTCATTCAGGGGCTTAGATGAAAAAAGATTAGGAACCACTGACTTAGAATGTTTAGTCAGGGCTGCAACAATCCCAACCAGTCGATTATTGAATTAATCGTCAACTAATTTAGTAATCGAATAATCGTTAACTGGTCTTTAAAAGCTTCATAAACATGAATGAACAGAGCGCTAGACCGTTTTAACTCATTTTTGTCAGTGTTTGATGATAAAACAATGTTGTCAGTAAACATAGACTACACGCTCTGCATTCTAACCAACTACTCGATTAGCGGGTGTAACTTTTTATTTATTTTATGGAATGCTCCTTGAGTTGTTTTCGAGGGGGTCTAAACACATAGAACATATACAATACATTACAAACAGTACAACTATACAGATCATACATAAACAATATTTAAGTTACAAAGGAGACATGACACACTCGCTCTTACACTCTCCACACTCCTACCAATGTACAAATGTAAAATTAGCAAAATGATGGTTGGTTCCAGCTCTAAATAAACATAGAAAATGTGAACATTTGCAGCTTTTACTAGAAAAAACTAAATCTAAAATAAGAGTCAGTGTTGCGTAAACACAAACTTGATCTTGATATGAGTAAATGTGACTAAAGTCAAGTGGATCTGAAAATTCTACAAATGATACTCTCTAAAGCTGATGTACTTAAGCGTCTGCAGATCACAAAATTACCGCGGCAAATACGGCGAATTTCTGCAAAAGCTACTTAAACATGAGGCTGTTTGTCCCGAAAAACTTTCAGATGTTAGTATTTCTGTCCAAAACGTCCAGCGCGATGATGCAGGTTACAGCGTTAGAACATGAAGAGAGAACAGAGGCGGAGCTCACAGGGAGAGGGACAGGGCTGGGGCCCCACTTGGAAACACTGACACCAAGTAAAACTTGAAGAGGTGCAATGATATAATAATTATAAATTATTCATAAAATTTAAGATTTGTTGGTCTAAAATAGTTCACTCCAAATTTTGAGAAAATGCATCTGTTTTACTCCAACAATGTTCATTTAGTCTTCATTTATTTCACGACTTTGTTTTCTTTTAAAAGACAATATGTTTGATGTATTTACCTTGTCGACATGTTTCGGCTGCTATCAGCGAGCCATCTTCAGGACAGTCACCGGTGTAGGTGGTGACATGTTGTATTTCAGCTACTTCCTGGAGGCGTGGTCAGCCCGTCGATCAGACTGACCACGACAGGAGGAACGCCCCGTCGTCGCGGTTGACCAACAGCATCAACCGCGACGACGGGGCGTTCCTCCTGTCGTGGTCAGTCTGATCGACGGGCTGACCACGCCTCCAGGAAGTAGCTGAAATACAACTGTCCTGAAGCTGATAGCAGCCGAAACATGTCGATAAGGTAAATACATCAAACCATTGTCTTTAAAAAGAAAACAAAGTCGTGATGCATCTGTTTTATTCAAAAGTTTCTGGGACAGGATCTTACATCATCTCTTCATTGTGAGAAATATTATTTAGTGTAGCACCCTCAAGGATTGAGCATGAGCACGAGGTAGAGAAAACAGGGTTTATTCTTCTCTTGACAACCCGTGAGAACTATTCACGAAAAGAAATACAATAAAATAAATAATAAAGCACATTTTTACATTGTAATATACGAAATACAGAAAATAAAACAAACAAACCTCGTGAGCTGACATCCACGAGGGGCTAAGTACTCATCTAGGTCCTCTGTTTATCCTAATAAATAAAGTTAGTTGTTATTTGTCATATTACTTCTTATTTTTATGTGTTTTGTGTAAATTTACCGGAGATCTGCAAAACGTGTCTGCTGCAGGGCGCGGAAGGCTGATTGCGCAACCTAAAGTGTCCGGGCGGAACTATTATTTAATTATTTGTTCCGTAGCTAAATTTCACCACTAGATGGCGTAAAAACAAGATAGAGGACAAACACTAAATTAACTTAAAAGATAAATAAAATAGACCGTTACACTCCCACCAAATCACTAGTGATTTATAGGACGATGTAGCTATTATTGTAAACTTATGAACTTGTAACATATGAACTAGTTATGGCTTATGAACTGGTATAGCTGTGAGGTTATCTACTCTGCTTCCAACAGGACAACTATCTTCTGAATGGGCCTTTCCAGGAAAACAGGTTTGGAGACACGTCTTCCACTTCCATCCAGCGTTGGATCACTAATCAGAAGTTTCACTTTCCTCACGATTTCATCTCTACTAGGATACACTTCAACAATCTTTGCCAACTTCCACTGGTTTCGTGGGTTTATTTCATCTTGAAGGAGGACAATATCATTGATCTTGGCATTTCTGTGTTGTTTAGTCCATTTTTGTCTGCTTTGAAGGTTCATTAAATACTCCTTTTTCCATCTGTCCAAAAAGTATTAGCAAGGAGTTGAACACGACGCCACCTCTTTCTGAGATAAAGATCTTCCTTAACAAACTTGCCTGGAGGTGGAGAAATGATCGTGGACTTCATGGTCAGTATGTGATTCGGTGTTAAAGGTTCTGGGCTTGATGGGTCACATAGTTGATCTGTAGTCAGTGGTCTACTGTTTATCACTGCCATGACTTCATACAGGAATGTTCTTAGAGAAGAGCTGTCAAGTTGTTTGGCTGATTGGTCTAGGATCGATGTCAGGACACTTCTTATGGTGCGTATTTGACGCTCCCAGACACCACCCATATGACTTGACGCTGGGGTGTTCATGAGAAACTCGCATTCCAGATTTTCTAGTTTAGCTTGGTCCATTTCCTTGAGTGCATCAACGAACTCATTTCTTGCGCCGACAAAGTTTGTGCCCTGATCACACCTGATCTGGCGAACTGGACCTCTTATGGCGATGAATGCACGCAGTGCGTTGATGAACGAGTCAGTGGTTAAATCATCAAGCATCTCAATGTGTATTGCTCTAGAACACATGCAGGTGATCAACAGTCCATAGCGCTTTAGCTCTTTTCTGCCATCCTTAACATAAAAAGGACCGAAACAGTCCATCCCGCAGTAAGTGAATGGCGGTGTAGTTTCCATCCGATCTTCCGGGAGGTCTGCCATTTTCTGTTGTTCAGTGCACCTTCTGAACTTTCTGCACTTCAAACATTTGTAGATGTGAGATGATACAACCTTACTGCATCCGAGAATCCAATATCCATTTGTGCGAAGAGCATTCATGGTGATCCTCGTCCTTGATGGTATGTTCTTTCATGGTAATGCTTGACAAGCAGTGTTGAAACATGACTTTCTTTTGGCAGGATCACTGGATACTTGATGTTGGAGTGCAAGGCAGCATGCTTAAACGACCTCCAACTCGAAGTATGCCTTGGTCATCCAGAAATGGATTTAACTTGTGAAGCTTGTTGACTTTGTCTTTGCTCTGGATTACTTTGTGATGTAGAAGCGACTTTATTTGTTCTGAGAAGGCATCTCTTGAAGCATTTTGAGAATTGTCAACTCTGCTTCTCTTCTTTCTTCTAAGTTACTGACTTCACAAGATCTTGTTTTGTGTTCCTTTACTTCTCTTGCAAAGCGCTTGAGTCTAGCAAAAGCTTTGATCATTCTTGACCAGTCAGAGAACTTGCACAAGCGATCCAGAAGTGACCTTTGTTCCTTAACTTGTGTCTTGAGTACTTGAACCTTCTTTACTTCTGGGTCAGTGCTTAGTAATCTCCCACCTTGACTTCACCGCTAGACACAACTTTCTGCCAGAGAAGTTCAGGACCTTTAACCAGTTTGAGGCTACAAGTTGTTCAGCTGTAAGACCTCGAGAGGCGTGGTCTGCCGGGTTTCTCTTCGGATGCCACATACCTCCATTGTGTAAAATCTGTACTGTGCTTGATACGTTCAACTCTATTTGCGACGAACACATGGAACTTCTGGCTTCATTTCCAATGTATCCGAGGACAACCTTTGAGTCAGTCCAGTAGGTTTCTTGTGAGAGTTCAACTTCCAATTCCCTTTTCAACATGTCACCGGTGCGGACAGCAACTACGGCAGCCGACAACTCAAGTCGTGGAATGGTTGTGACTTTAGATGGTGGAACTCTTGATCTTCCCATTACCAATGAACAATGGACTTCACCAGATGTGCTTACTGCTCTGAGGTAGGTGCATGTACCATATCCAGACGCACTTGCATCGGAGAAATGATGCAGTTCATAATGCTGTACTTTGAAGTTAGGTGGAGTGTAGCATCTTTGAATCTTCACTTCTGCTAAGTTCCTCAGGTCAAGTAACCAAGCTTCCCACTGAGGTCGAAGACTGTCAGGTAAAGTGTCATCCCAGTTGAGCTTATCTCGACACATCTGTTGTAAGATCTGCTTCCCTAACAAGATGAAGGGGGACACAAATCCGAGTGGATCGAATACTGAGGCAACTGTGGATAAACTCCTCTTCGGGTGAGTGGATTTTTCTTGACAGTCACTCTGAACTGGAACTGATCTGATTCCACACACCATTGCACGCCAAGTGCTCTCTCCATGTGTACTTCACTCAATGCCATATCCAGATCTTTGGCAGCTACAGCACATTCTTCTTTCGGAAGTGAAGCAAGGACTTTGGTGCTGTTTGAGATGAACTTGTGCAACGAAGGTTGCCGGAACTGCAGAGTTCACGTGCCTCTTTTACAAGCTGTATGGCTTGGGTCTCTGTCTCGACACTTGCTAATCCATCGTCAACGTAGAAGTTTGTTTTGATGAACTTGATGGTTTCTTCACTGAAGCATCCTTCTCCTTCTGTTGCCAGATGCTTAAGACCATAGTTAGCGCAACCTGGGGAGGAAGGCTGCACCAAACAGGTGAACTTTCATCCTGTAGATGGCGAGATGGGTGTGTCGAGGTTACCATTCTCCCACCACAAGAACCTTAGATAGTCTTGATCTTGGGCGCTCACGTGGAATTGATGAAACATACGTTCAATATCGCACATGATAGCTACTGGGCCTCTGCGGAAACGACATAGGACTCCGAGCAAGGTGTTTGTGAGCTCTGGGCCTGTCAGTAGATGATCATTTATGCATGTTCCTTGAAACTTGGCGGAGCCATCAAAGACAACGCGTATCCTTCCCGGTTTTTGTGGGTGATACACCCCATGGTGTGGGATGTACCATGCCGGGGTCTTGTCAATGTCTTGCTCAGGAACCTTCTCAGCATCGCCATGAGCTATGATTTCCTCCATGAACTTCTTGTAGTCCAGGTAGTACTGCTTGTTTCTTCTTAGCTTTCTTTCCAAGCATTTGAGTCGATGAATGGCACAGGTTTTGTTATCGGGTAAGTTGGGCCGATCACACTTGAATGGAAGAGGCATTTCAAAATGTCCATCCTCTTTGAGCCTAATGCCTTCTTTCAACCTTTTCAGAAACCTCAAATCTTCTTGAGAGATCTTGACATCTTCTGAGGCTCTTTCCACAAAGTCTGACTCCAACATTTTGATCACGTCAGCAGGTGAGACCATCTCTTTGATTTGAGTCCTGTACACATAATGCACTTCACTGGTGAGGTTTGATGATGACTGGATACCTGGCACCACTTGCTTTACAATGACTTGGTGACTTACTCCGAAAGCATCTCCATACTCAAGACATGGATTGCCAAAGCCTACGATGCTCCAGCCTAAATCAGTTCTTTGTGCGAATGGCTGATTTTCTTTGCCAGACACCACCTGACGGGGAACAAGAGCTTGAGGACAGTTGTAACCGATCAAAAGGCCAACGTCACAACTTTGGAGTGGAGCGATTTCATCAGCGATGTGTTCTAAATGGGGCCATGCCTTGGCTGTTCTTGGTGTTGGAATATGATCACGATTTGCTGGAATGAAGTCTCTTGCATATGTGACTGGTAAGGAAATTATTTTGTTGGAATAAAATCCTCTTACTTGTAAACCAGAGAGCTTGTGACAAGATACAACTGTGTTTCTTGAGGACATCGTAGTAAGCTTTAGCTGAACTGGTTCGCTTTTTGTGTGCAGAGCTCTTGCTGTTTCTTCTAGAATGAATGTTGTGTCACTCTGTGTATCAAGGAGTGCGTACACTAGAACTTCACGCTCTGGTTCACTTTCAGCCGAAACCCACACTGGAATGATAGAGGACGTGTGAGTGTCTTTAATGTTCTGCATTACTCTGTTAGAAGTTGCTTCACTTGTCGTTGTGTGACATTAGTGTCTTGTGGAGTTGAGTCTGAGCTCTTATGTTTTGTCTTGTCACTGCTCTTTGCTTGATTGTTCTTAGTTTGAGTTCTTTCGTCTTTAGTACGAGTGTCATGAAGACAAGTTGGATGTTTTTTCTTGCATGTGTCACAAGTTTCTCTCTTTTCACAGTCTTTGGAGCGATGACCGATTTTAAGACATCCAAAACACAACTTTTTATCTTGTACAAACTTGAGTCTTTCTCCAATATTCTCGTTGAGAAACTTCCAACATTTTTGTAGACCATGTCCGACTTTCTCACAGAAGACACAACTTGCATTTACAGCCTTTCATTTGAATTGGTTGCCATGACCTTTGCTCCATGGCTTCTGTTCTTTACCACCTTTGTCTTGTCGCTTTCACTTGGCTTAAGAGCATAAAGAGATGTTATGGGGTTACATGCGATTTTAGCTTCACGCGAGATGAAATCTACAAAATGGCTGAAACTTGGAAACGCGTGGCTTATTTCTTGAACTTCAGTCACTGTTCTGTTCCACCTTGATGTAAGCCAGTCAGGAAGTTTTGCAAGCATTTTTTGATTTTCATTGCAGTCATTGAGTACTTCGAGGCCTTGGATTTGTGACATGGCTGCTCTACAACTACAAAGAAAGTCAGCATATTCTCGAGCTCCACACTGCCTTTGGAACTTATCTTTGGCCATGTGTCAAGTTTGTCTCTGAATGCCTTGGCGATGAGGAATGGATTGCCATATCGCTCTTCAAGTACTGTCCATGCTGCATAATAGGCTGACTCTGTTGCCACAGAAGTACGTTTATTGCATTTCTTGCCAGGTCTCCACTCACATTACT